>PNEQ01016165.1:0-30586 GCA_003012365.1 Medauroidea extradentata
GCATAGAACAAATATTCATAGAGAATACAATTTTTTATTGAATATCTTGGTTTTACTAGGATGGCATAACAAAATATGCCTGAATATTTGGCCAAACCATAGAGTCTTATAAAGACATGTACATATTTATTATAAGTCAATAATGGAGCAAATGGCTGACCATTGGGGGGTGGCTGGGATTAGGAGAACTCACCCTATGCCAGAGATGTGGTTGCTTGGCAACGTACATTCCAGTAATGTTTACTGATTTTAATGTTCCGATATTATCTATTTACTGACAGTGAAAATATTTTGCTGATTACTGATGGTGTTCCCTTATTGTTCACGGACACTGGCGAACTGTCAGTGATATCAGTGAAATCAGTGAATAACGGAAGGCGGCCACAGTTGGAATTGTGATATTTAACTACACCTAGGCTAACCTAGTGACTATTCGTAAACGAGTAATGAGGCGGACTTTATTTTAAGACATACTTCTGTTCTGCAAATAAAAATAATTAACTATTGTATTATGATAGAAAATAGCAAAATTAGATTAATTAATTTTTTTAGTGATAATTTAAACTAACATACAACATAAAAATTTTTTTGAAGGTAGTCGGGATTGAACACTAATCACCAAAAATAAATAGAATGTGTCTTTTCTGCCGATGCTTAACAATCATGCTTATACAACAATTATGTATAAACATTATTTTTAATTTGTTACTATTGCAAAATACTAGCAAACAAGATGTGTTTACTCATTTCATCTAAAAGTAACTTATAAATATAAATTATATATTTGGTAATACATATTTTCCCCATTTTTTTTTTTAATTTTTTTAATTGTGGAAGTGTAGAAGGAAATTGCAACTAGTATATTACAAGACATTTTTTTTTTTAGTTTTGGCAGAAATAAATTAATTCTCTGTATACTAGAAAGGTTGCACCAAATGCAGAATTAAATTGACATGAGCGGGGGTCGGGATTAGGTGCTGTTTGCCCGGTGCGCCAGCCTGTTAAGAGAGAATGGGCTCTCATGAGAGCAGAGACTCTAGGTTTCAGGGCCACGTGGCCGACGGCCGTGGCGTTGCAAGAATACTCCCCACTCAACGTCGCTAAGTTACTTACGCTGGGGAATCTTATGGCGCTCCCCACGCCCGTAGCACTATGGTAGAAAGTACACACATAAAACACACTGTAGGTATAGCACTGGAATGCGGGTTGAAGGGTCCCGCGACCTGATGGCCGTGAAGCGGCAAGCAATAAATACGAACCTGTAGTTGGAAACGTATTTATTATAAAAGCACCATGCTCCAAGAATACACACACACTGGTGGCGCAATATGCGGATCCGGCCCTAAGCCCGGCCGGTGGGCGATACTGAAAAGTGAAAATTCACCGCGCAGGCGAAAAATAGAATTTAAGTCACGCCCCTGGCCGACGAGTTGCAGGGGTGAACGGTACACCTCCGGGCCAGCAAAGTTAAAGAAAATGTTCCTGATGAAAATATGACTATTGATACACTACTGATTAACACAAAGTCTTGAAGGGCCCGGAGTGACGAGCACGTCGACCGTCCCGGTCCGCCGCGTAATGCCAACTGGCGAGTCCTTCCCGCGTGCATGACGTCGTGCCGCCAAAGCGCGGGAAGCACTCGCCGAAAAACACAAAATCACTAAATTAACCAAGGACAAGGGCCCAAAACACTCACAATAACACAGCTTGAGGGTTAGAGTCCCAAATTTGAATAACGGGCTAGTTTATAGAGAGTTTACGTAAATTAAAGTTACGTGAAATTTTGAACCACAAGACACTTAAAGAATTAGACACTTAATTTTTACGTTAATTGCATAATAATAATTATGACATAACACTGGTAATTACTGATTAACTAAAACATGAAAATGTTTGGGGGAGAACACGTGCAGATATTTGGGCGGTGAGGTTGGCTGCGCGGGCGAGTCCAACTTACCACGAGGCGCAGGGGTGTATCACTGGGTTTAAGGTTAAATACGAAAAGGCTCAAAAGAGACACAGTACACATGGAACACACTTACCCCTGGCCTTTGTATATTACTGCCTGCTAAATGGCATAACTCCCATTGACGGAGTAAGCACGGGAGTGCTATTACGAAGTGTTTAACTTTAACGTTAATTTGCGTCGCTTCTCGTCAAGGGGGCACATTCCTACCATTTAATGGCAGTTCTTTGGGGCCGACGCACACACTGGTGGCACCCGGCATCGCGGGGGCGGCATCTGGACGCCGCTACCTCGTGTGTCCACGTGGCCGGGTGCGTTCCCACATGTCGTGGCTGTACGGGCGCTCGGCCCGTTCCGTAATGGTGGCTTGATGCGCACGATGGGCTCAGAGAGAGGGAGTTGCGGAACGACCCGCGTCAAAATCGCTGTCATATATCAAATGTTCTATATGCTTTACAATTTGAATACATTTCTTTTAGTGTACGAGGTTATCGTTATTAACGAATATCCGCCATTTTTCAATGCTCAGAGACGGTCTCTAGTCACCTCGGCAGTTGACTTGATATAGACAATCTTATTCCTTTGCTTAAGCAGGTGCTCGATGACTATGGAATACAGTTCGGAAAAGGTGATCTCAAGCACAGACTATGCAACATGAAAACACAGTCTTAAGACTGAGGAATATCTTTGTCTTAATGGAGACTGTCTTGTTAGCAGTTGCTTGAGATCAGCTTAACAAGTGTCTATAGAAGTAAAATCGAACTTAAGACAGCAAATAAGAACATCTCGATGGAGCTAGTGCTTAAGATAGAACTATGAATACCACCCTAAGTGCAACAGGCAATGACTTGACGAGCGCTGACACACACACATCTATCAGCGACCGTTGGCGCATCGCAGCAGTGCCACAGTAATGGTATTAACACACCAGATATAGGAACACGACCAACTCAGCAAGCCGACCGACGGCGACAACTGAAGGGCTACCTTAATATCGCCACATGGGTATACTACAGAACAAAAGGAAGTAAAAGGAGCCACCACAAAACCATGCTCAGGTAACACACACACACCTGCAGCACCCATCGAGGAGCCCGGGCATTGGTTGTTTCTGTGGGCATTGAGCAGTTGCTGTACACAACGTGTTCAATTCCCGAGACACCAAGGTACGGAAACAGACTGTGTGATGTTGGGAAAATGTGGGATGGGTGCAGCCACATTTCGGAAGGGTCAACGGCCCTAATAACACCAACTTTGTCGCGAGATATGGGAAATAGCGAAGTTAGGAAATCACCTGAAATTTATCAAGGAGAGATCCGCCCGAATCGCCATCGCGACTCAGGGTGACAACTGCATGGAGCGATAACCGGCGCCGAGCGTGCCAAGTGTTTGTGTGTAAATTCAAAATAACCCAATATATAATCTCTTGTAGTGCAACTAACGAAGTGTTATGTGAATTAAGGCCAGCCTGAACTTTGAGAGACAGGTTAACAAGACAACCAGGACGAAAGGCCATTTAAATAAATTTCCCTACAGAAATCAGCCTTTTTATGTAAATAAATTAGTGCTTTTTTTTTAAGACAATGTTATAGCATCAGTAGTTGATGTGTCAACTTAGTAGCGTTTTGTGTATTTGCTGTTTAACTTACATGCGTGGAAGCGGAGAGCAGTAAATTTTCCGCGACCTTTCTCGCCTTGTGCGAGGGAGGATGCCATGTTGAAGTCAGTCTTGTTCCGGGCGTAGGAGATGACGGCCACGCGATGCCACAGTTCCTGGACCTTAGAGTCATACTGCATCAATTGTGAAATAACAAAAGGAACTTCATGTAATCTATTTAGTACGGAATTTACGTAATCCAACCAAGTCACGTACCCAGGAGCAGTGCCGCCCCAACCTCGTAGACTCACAATTCGCCCGATGATTTATGTTCATTTTAGTGTTATAGTCGTGCAATACCGTGGTTCACGGTATTCGCCACCCCCAGGCATCGAAAGGGGTATCCGCTTCACGTACGCGAGTTCATGTTGTTTTACTTTTTCGGGAACAATAATTGTAGTCATTTTGTGTTATTTTGAGCGTTGCCCGGTCTGGGCATTTCGGGGAGCTAAACCCTTCCTATTAAAACCAGCACTTCGTGGGTTCAACACCCACCTCAACCAAGGAAGTGGAGGACTCAAAGGGACGCAGCCACACGAGGACACTCGCTTAGTGCCCTGGTAATGACACTGAGGCACCTACTTTTTTCTTTGGGCTCGCCACCGACACGTCAGACTGCAGGGTTTATTTATTTATTTACATTCCGTAAAATATACAGACAGTACAATATGGTAGATCCATAGATACCATTGTTGTGTAAAAGTCATATGGATACCTATATATATTACAGACATTTCAGTAACACATCTGATATTATAAGTTCACTTAAAAAAGATTAGTAATACCTGAACGGTGGACAATAACAAATGGTTACAGAGTTATGCTTTATATAATATACGCTTAAGGTTTGTTTGGTCGCTCTGAGATTTCTGCTAGTTATAAGATTTTCCTGCTATTTTCTTGCTCTTTTTTATTTCGGGTGTTCGATTCACCGGATGTGTTATTTTGGTAGTGTGTTCCGGAGTCGATAGCACTGCTCTTTTTCTCAGAAAGAGCAGAAAAGCAGTGAGATCGAGAGTAGAGAAATTCGCGCCAAATTTGAATTGATTGTTTATTTTGTAAGAGAGACTTGAGTGTTTTTAATGTCTTTCAATGTTTCTTCAATGGGACAGAATGGCAAACTGTATTATTGTGGACATACTCCACTGCAATATTATGTTGTCCCAGAAATCTTATAAAGAGACTAAGAAAAAAAAAACACCGAAATACGAAAAATATAGAAAACAAGCTAAAATGTCTGTAGTCAACACATCCATTAATCGAAACAACAGAACATGAAATATCCCATAAGGGATCATCAGTTTTTTTTTGCATCGCGATGTCTGGCCAAACAGTGGAAGGCAATAAATATACAGACGAAAATATTACGTTCGTAGCTTAAGGCGAGTGATAATATAAAATATTCAGTTTAATAAATCAGTCGTTAAGTAACAAAACTAATCTCGAAATGCCTTAAAAACCAATGACATGGGCAATAACATATATTTTTTGTACTCTGGCAAAATCATACATAAACCTGCATAAATTAATATCAGTTAAACTGCAGTGACGAAACAAGGCTGGTTTCCACCTAGATAAATAACTCTTTTTAACACCCATTGGCCTACTCACTCTGTTCCTTAAAAAAACAAACCTCACAACCATAAAATTCAATTTTCAAAAAAGTTGAATTTAATAAGTTTGCGATCAGCTGATATGTAGTAAACAAAGGTCCTGAAAGTTCCGCAACTCGTGACTTTAGGCGTTCGATTGGAAGCAGAAAAGTGCACTGCGATTCCTGCTCTTTTTCTACAACCAGAAAATCTCATCTTTCTCTCGAGCGCAGAAATCTCAGGGCACCCGAACAAACTTTTAGTCTACTTCTATACATATCAACTGTTATTTAGTATGACACGGAGCAAGCCGCGTGCCCGTCGGAACAGTCTGTCGTGCGCACCACACACCGAGGGAGCACACCCTGCTACCAGTACTGCGAGCGCATATGGGAACGCGCCCAGCAACGTGGTCCTAAGAGGCCACGGCATCCCGATGCCACCCCCGCCGCCAAACGCAATGCCCAGGTGTAGCTAAGCCACCCAAACCACTAGCCATTGGTAGGAATGTGCCCCATTAAACCTAAACGTAGAAAACACTCCATGAACCCCTAACTTTCAGTGCTAGTGCTGTGTGTGAGGGCAACGGGGGCACTTGTACCACATAATAGGGCCAGGGGTAACCTTGTTTACCTAACCTCAGCACCCTGGAAAGACTTGTCGGGTCTAAACTTAAATTCATGTAAAACCACTCCTGCGCCCAACTTCAAGATGGACTCGTCCAACCGGGAAACCCTGCTGCGTAAATTTTTTAAAGTTTGTGACTGTTAATTTACTTTTTATAATGCTAGTATTGTACATTAGATTTTTCATTTAATTGTATTAAGGTAATTCCCTGTTCTTTTAACAATTTAAATTAATGTCACTGAAAATATTGTTTGACCCAAATTCTTAAATAAATAAATTTAAACATTTCAAGTACTCTTTTAGACATTAAGCAGCATGTATAATTTTCTAATGAATTTTCAGTGTTTTTGTTTGAAATGTTTTAAGTGTTTTCATGTGTTATGAAGTTTTGATGTGCTCAGCGGCATGGTCGCACTGAGCCCGTCAAGGCTTCCTGAGTTGACTACTGGCGGCGTGTCGAGGCGGTTCGGCTCTGGTCGCCCGGGCACCAGCATCTTTCTTAGTCTGATCATTTTTACCCGTAATAGTTATTTTTCTTTTGGAACCTATAATTTAATTTAACTTCAGTGCCCGGGTTAACCCCTCACCCCTGTCGACTCTATTCGCGCCCAGGGGCTTTCAGGACGGGCTAGATCCGGGACTGCTTTAAGCATCGCCAGCGTTGAGATGTGTTCTGGAGAACGAAGTAAGTTAATAATAAAACCTTGCCTATACTTCTGCGTTACTTATTGACTTCGCCGCTTCACGGCGCTTCAGGGTATGGGACTCTGTAACCCAATCACGTATTTTCACATGGGTGTACAGGTGCCCGAAATTCCTGTCGAGTGCTTTGTTTGTGTGTGTATATGAGCGTGGGGAGGGCCACAACACTCCCCGAGAGTAAGTATAATGGCGGAGGACGAGGAGAGTTTCGAAGTCGGCCGTCGGTCAAACGACCCTGAGACCACTCCACTCATAAAACCTGAGTGCCGGTTCTCCGCTAACCGGCTGGCACATATTCGGGAACGCTCTCAGAGCACATAAGTAATTTTCACAATTAACCATCTCCTCCACCCTCGTCTCCGTCAAGTATAGTCCTGGTAGTTAGTATTGCAGAACTCATCAACAGAGTAGAATGTGTGTGTAAGTAGGTTGAGTATAGAAGTGACCACACTGGTACACGAATCACACGACCATTCATTTGTGATTATCTTTTCACTCACATAGCTGCATTTTTAAAAATGATGCCAAAGGTCGCATGTGTCACACAATATACAATTTCTTACGATTTTTTTTACATTTGCCACGTATCACTTACCAGAATTTTAAATTTCTGTACTATACTACATTCCTTATCAACACTTGGCGCCATGTCCAAATATCATGAAGGTATTCTATCAGGCTATGATCGAAGATCAATATATTATCAAAAATAATCTAAAACACTTAAATCGGGACGCCAGATATTATTAACTCGATGTTAACCTAAAAACAACTTCAATACGAGAGCGAGCCGCTAAACTAACATTGTGCAGCGGCCATACTGTCTCTGAGGATGATGGAAACTACAGGTCATCAATGATGATGATGGAAATTGCTTGGAGTGCTTAAAAGGGCAGTCGAAAAGTGAAGAGGCTTGTAAGTTTGTTCCTACATTTTAAAATTATAGATTTGGAAATCTGTACACTAGCTATTTATGTTCTCGGAACATGTAGCCCTTTTCAGTACAGTATTTGGTTAAAATACATGGCTGCGCAATGATTTTGATGCAAAACATACCATTCTACAAAATTAACTTTACACAAAAGGTTTGTTTTACTCGACCTTGACCTCGCTACTCTTCGTGCTCTTGCAGCTCCCGGGGCGCTCCTATGCATTTTACTCACCGGAAACAATATGGTGCAGGGTGTTTTACCCGTGAGGTAAAGATTTTCCTAGGTCAAAAAGAGCATGCTCTTTTAACTCCTCTCGAGGAAGGGTTGCGAGAGCAAGTATGAGCAAATCGTCTGCTGGATTTTATGGCGAGCATATTGCTGTTGATTACACAGTTTATTTTGAATGGCAGCTTTGAAAATGAAGAAAATTATATAATTTCCATATAAACTTTGATGACGGTGATAAAGTTGCGGCAGATGAATATGTTTTTTTTATTCCAACTAATAAAAGTTGTATGTAATTGTATTGTCTACATGTGGCTGTTAACCTGAGGCCGGTAATTATAAACGTCTTTCGAAGTACAACCAATCTCCCTCCACCCAAATCTGGTGTTTTGCACATTATAGACCTCTTTCAGAGAGCGGCGGATAGCCGGCGAACAACCATTTGCCACCAATTTTCCACTTTTTGGGAGATTTCCAGGTGAATGACGGCCAGACCTCATTCGGCGAATCACCAGCTGTGTTCTAGAGACCAGTTATGAAAAATGGCGAGGAATTTTAACGAATTCATGTGGCACATGGATGAAGTTGTCAACTATTATGAATATTTAGACGACCAGCGACATGCGACGACCCAAAAAATATATTAGGGACATGGAAGATCCCTTTTCAACTGCAGTTCATCTCTGCGCGATACATCGCAAGCATTACATTCTGCAATGATTTTCTTCCACATTTCCTTTTGTTGTAAATGGACACGGAGTCAGTTTTCTAATTAGTATTTTAATTTTTTTAATTTTTTATTATGTCAAATAAAATTGCCTTTTCTTTAGGAGTGTATCGCACTGTCGAATGTTTTTATCTTCCATAGTCAAACTTTTCCACGGCTTCCTTCAATCACTTTGAATATCTCACGTGTGCCCCACTACAAAGACAACAAAATTGTTTACAGACAAGGAAAACAAAATCGAAACGATTTTGTTTTTAAAGTTAGGTGTGTTCATAACAGTGGTCTTTGAGCACTTGAGTATATGATCGCTGCTAAAAATGAGGCTGTGTTGCCAAATTTTATGAAGGAGAACCATCCAACTCCCATTCAGCCGGCGATCTGGCGATCCATCGGCAGACAACTATAGTGTAGGAAGGGTGGAAGATCGCCAGCGAACTGCTGCGCGAATAAAGGACAGGGGCTTGCCAGCAAGCCTTCGGATGACGTTTATAATTACTGCCCTTACTTGCTCCTCCGAGAGTTGTCAACTCTTTTTTTCCTGGCTTGACCCAGGTCAACTTGACACAACTCTTAGAACTCATGAGAGAGGCCGAGTAAACCAAGTATGACTCTATAATAGTGTTCTGCCAATTTCGGTTTTGCAAGTCCTTATATATTGTGTTTTAATATTTTTCTTGAAGCCTGAGAAGTTACTACACAAATGCAAATTTTCAGTATGTATCCTAATGTGACTATCGATGTTTTGGAAACCAAAGTGGGCGTGACTGTCGCTTGCATGGAAAAGATAGTAAATACGTAATCCTTAACTTCTTACCGCCATGAATAAATGGGTGGAAGCACTCTTGTACATATTTTGATTATGAAAACGTCCGATATTTTCTGTCTGACTTTACCCCAATCTACGGTTCCAATTTCTAGTTTCGAAACTTTTCTGTGCTAGATTTCTACACGCTATACACAAGCTCGGCCAACATCCACTTTTTTTCCTTTTTAACATTTGGCAGGCGTATGCAAAGTAGCGAATAATATATAACTATAATCCAATAGACACATACTTTTTTTACATCCCATTTTGCCATTTCATAACAAATAATTGTCTGATAAGCACACCGTGGTGCTGGCAGCGGACAAGTAGTGAAAATTTTTTCGGTGTAATTATTGCACTGCAGCACAGTGGTGGCAGCTTGTCATCAGTAGCGTGAAAATCGCTAGCGCTTTGCCCACTTACGATTCCCCTTTTTTGAGCGCGTCTACGTTGTACTCTATGGCTGCATTGTTTACATGAGAGATTTCGTGCGAACGTTGAATTGTGATGCTGTGAAGATATGTTTTGTATTTGAATTTAATTTTTGTGGTGCCCTTTTAACCACGGCGGCGTGATGTCTGTCAGTGCCAGTGCCGAAAATTTGGCGTGTGATAACCATGTAAGTGAATACAATTGTGCTATAGTGAATTTATGAGTTATTTTTTAGGTTGGTATGTTAAGGAAGTGACAGGATTGACTGATATAGCACAGGAAGGAAATAAAACGTCAGAATGCAGATACTGCTTGCGAAGGGTATTTCAATGAAAAATTTAACATTTTATTTATAATTTATTCTTTTATCACGAGAGAAAATAGCTTCTGTTGCTGCAACCGCAACCAATTCGTGTTGTGTTTATTTATTTATTGAAATGTGAAGTCTTCTGTTGAACACACAGAAGAGATTTTTGCGTGGATATTGCTGCACCTCTACTGAATAAAGCAGGAGTTTTGTATAGATTTGGATCCGGTTTATGTTGCGTAATATTTGTGTACTTGTCAGATAACCCAATTTCGTTTCCGTGAACGTATTTAGACATTACGGGGAAAGGAGGAATCACGATGTCATGATAAGTGTATTGATGAGGTGTGTTTTAATTCGTTATGTTCATTCATTGCAAGGTAGAAAATTAACTTTGAAAACCCCAAATACATTAACCCCACCCCTTTCAAATTTGTAAATTTATATAATACATTTTTATTAATTTTGCTGACATAACAGCCAACGTTAGAGTAATGTACTGTAGTATTTAAGCAATAGGTATACTAAGAAAAATTTTCATAAATTTTTTTACTGTAACAAATTACTTTTATAAGCCAAAGCCTTGGGCATGCCTGTTTTTATCCTCAGTTTCTTTTTTCTTTGCAGCTTTCTCCAAAATGGAAATTTTATAATATAAATTAGACCAGTATAAACACTTGTGAGGAAGTGTAGGACTAAATTAATCATTTTATATTAATGTTTTACAGATTTTGGAAGGGAATTCTATTGGTAGGTCTAGTTGGGCAGGGCAGGAAATAGTATATGTACCTAGGAGTAGTTAATGTACTGGAAAATCTTGGGTGGAAAAGCCAAGTTCAGAGAGTGGTCGCAAAGGTTAGGAAAGTGCTAGGAATGATGGGTAGGATATTAAGGAGAACCAGCTCGGAGGTGAAGAAGAAGGCCTACAACACCATGGTCCAGCCTGTTCTTTGAGTACGCTGCAGCTGAGTGGGACCCTCATGTTGAGATGAAGGTGAAGGAACTGGAGAAGGTGCAAAGAATGGGCGGCCAGATGGGTGAAGGATAAGTGGAGAAGGCGGAGGCAGGATGGAGAGGATGAAAGTAGTTTCAGGCCATCAGTGATAATGAGGGAGATGGAATGGAACTCACTGAGTGATAGGAGGAGGGTGGAAAGACTGGTTAAGGTGTATAAGAACGGGACGGAGGATGGAGTGCACTAGCTGAACATTTAGATAAGGGTGGATATAGGGGTAGAGGCAACAACAGTAAAAAGATACAGCGGGTTTGGCGGAGGACGGTGCGGGGACTACAGTTGATGCTGGTTAGGATGGTCAGGGAATGGAATTTGTTGCAAGAAGAGATGGTGTCGTCGTGGGTGTGGGACAGTTTAGGAAGGTTTTGGAGAGGATGTTGTAGGGGTGTTCGGATGCTTGCCACCGGGCGCTTGCTCAATAGCAAGAATTATTATTATATATTAGTATTGTGCTGTGTCTCCACAGTAGTTCTTTCGTATTCGTATAATGATAATGGTTTTTATCCCCCCCCCCCCCCACTTACATGACCACCTGGTGTCAATTCACTTCTGAATCCCTTCCTTCATAATCTTATCAGCCCTCTTTTGAGCTTCATCAACTCTTCAGAAAGTAAATTCAGGATTGTCTTATTTTCAATCACACACAATAACAATGGTGAAGTCACCCTTGTTGAGACCATAACCTTTTTAGGATTAGTAATTGACAGAAACCTCAAATGGCATGAGTACATTGACAAAATATCCAGCAAAATACCCAGTGTTATTGGTGTATTTAAACGAATCAGACATAAAATACCACATTCATTCAGAAGACAATTATACTTCTCGTTGATACATAATCACTTGACCTACTGAAATGTAGGTATGGTCACGATGCAAACCAATTAAAGCAACTAGAGGTCCTTCGAAATACAGCTGTTAAGTTTCTATACTGCCTACCATTATCAACACACAAATCAAATCAATCAAAGCTGACACCCTCTCAGAATGTTACAAAAACTTTCTGCACTCTTGGGGTCAGGTTTTTATTTATTTATTTTTTTATTTTATTTATTTTAGTGCACTCCGTTTGATCCCTACAGTTTGGGATATGGAGCATGTCAAAAATTAGCATACATTCAATACATACATATCAAAGAAAAACAAAATAATTACACATTACAAAAGCCCTATATAACCAAAATCTTATACAAGGTATTTGACGTAACAATATATACAATTATACAATACGTAACAAAAGAACCTGCAACAACAAAGAACATAACAATTCAACGTGCTACAAAGGTAATTGAAAATGGGTCCTCCCTCATTGATCATCTAATTGCCAGCACCACAGAATTTGATTACCACTTGTCCAATGTAAGTAGGCCTAGTGACATCAGTGATCACAATGTCTTAATGGTTAACATTCTCTCTAATAGATATGAAATAAGGACAAACATACCAAAATCTGACCCAACATAACAGCGTAAATAAGGGGAACTACCAGTACAGATTCAGATTATTCTAAATTTAATGAAAGTATAAACAATAAAAAAATTAAAAACCATGGTAATGTGAACAGTGCCTACACTGATTGTATTGAGGACCTAAATATGGCATTAAATGAAAGCAAAACTAAAGCTATCCACTGTAGAACCGCAGGTAGTAAAAAATACATAACCCGTGGATAACAACCGAGCTAATAAATCTAATAAACACACGAAACAAACTGTACAATTGACTTAAATAATCTCCTTCCTATCTCCTCTTACAAATAGAATATCAACTAATCAGAAATTAAATAACATACACAAAAAGAAACCAGAAAAAACAGTAGGCCTACTATTCCAACAAATTTAACAATGTGAAAGAAAACGCTAGAGAAACATGGGAAATCATAAATAAAATGATACACAAAAGTATAAGCAGAGAAAAGTTCAAGGAGTGCACTGGGCTCACACTTAAGGGGCAAATTACAACTAACCCACAAGATGCATGTGAAACTTTAAACAAGTTTTTGATTGATGCCAAACGTTATAAATTAAACTCCCTTAAAAAATTTGTAGACTGGACTGACAGAGCTGAAAATCCATTTATCTACATCCCACTGACAATGTAGAAATACACTACATTATTTCTAACCTAAAAAGCAAACAAAACGTAATGAAAGATGGCACATCTTGTAAAATGATTAAAAGCTGCAAACTAACAATAGCTGATAAACTGGTAGATCTCATTAATACATCATTTGTATAAGGTGAGGTTCCCAGTGACCTTAAAATAGCACGAGTTGTTCTTTTTACATAAAGGTGGGGACCAGACAGATCTTTTAAATTACAGACCAATATCAATCATATCATCGTTTGCCAAGTCTTTAGAGAAAATCTTGAAAACAAGATTGGTCAATTTTCTTAGTAAATCTAACTTTTGGTATTTCAACAGCAGTGCAGTTTCAGAGAAGGCTCAAGCAAAATGCCACAAAATAAGTGGCACTGTGCCACATGCACGCAGGAAAATGGCACTAATCAACAACCTCAAGAGACCAGAGAACAAAGAAGGGAAGAAGCAGGACGTCCCACAACAAATTCTGAATATATCAAATTGGTTCAAACGTTAACAGAAGAAATAGATTCCCTTAAGGATGTTACACCAATCCTAAAAGAAGAACTTTCCACTAATCATAAGACGCTAAATTTTCCTGACAAGATTGAAGGTGCGTGGATGGGTGGAGAAAAATACAGAACAGGTAAACCTGAGAATTACAGCTCTCCATCTCACAATTTCACCATGCGCTAGCAAATAGTTTTTCTGTTGTAGCCAACTTGGTATCTGATTTCCGACCTCTTGCATCCAGTATTTACAGACAAGAAAATAAAATGCGTAAAAAAAGGATTTCCACAAAGTTACAGGGTGTAAATCACAGGCAGTTCAATGAAAAACCAGCAGCAAGGCAACGGAGCAACTATCAAGGTACCACTGGGAACACGAAAGAAGTACATATCCAACAAGATTCTGCATTCCGCAACAGTTCCAGCACCACGCCAAAATAAAGCAGTAAGGTGCTTATACTTAACGATAGCCATGCTCGAGGAATTGTGGATCGAATTGCAACACACAATGAAAGTATCACTGCTATTGGTTTTACGAAACCTGGAGCTTCCTCCACTTTAAGTATTACGATGGAGACCCCCAGCATATTACGATACATTAAAGAAGATGAGTCAAGTACTGGGCCAGTGACAGGATTTCCGGGCCCCTGTGCAAGTAAGTCTGTAGGGCCCCACATACCATCCCAAATATCACAGTTTTGCAAGTTACAGATGACATATTGTATCCACCTAGGCACCACACAGATGAGGCATACTAAACGCACCCCTGTTAAACTGGTCTGACCCGAGGAGGGGTACTCAAACAACACCTGACCTACATTAATACACTTAAACAACACAAGGTGAATGCCAAACCGTGAGGGAAATAACAATATTGACTCGCAGCTGCGTTGCTTGTATTATTCAACAAAATTTACAGGGTTGCTACAGGTCTGGAAAACAGGGAAAACCTGGAAAAGTCAGGGAAATTGTTTTTGGTGACTGGAAATTCAAAATTGTAGAACAAACTTCAGGCTTAGCAGTAGATGTTTGCAGGCTGTTGCAGTCATTGTGTAGTTGACTAGCTTGACTAATGGGCTGGAGTAGAATCTTGAGGACTGCAGGCTTAGCGATTGACTTTTGGACCACTGCACAACTATTCACTGTATGAAAAGGTTATCTTAACAATTCATTAAAAAATAATTCTAGTTACTTATAACCTATTACAGTTCTCTGAATTGTGCTGAGTGTCGAACACAGTAACTGTCTGTAGTATATTTATAAAAAGTTTTTTTTTTTTTGAAACAGTCGTGCAAATTTAATTTATTTGAACATATTAAGTTAAATTATAGTGATTTTTAATTTCACAAAAAAAAAAACTGGAAATTCATAATTTTTGTCTGGAAAACCTGGAAAAGTAAAGGAAATTTGATCTAGAAATTCTGTAGCAACCCTGAACAAAATTTACAATTTACGGCGTGCGAGCATGCACGAATTAAACACAGCAAGTTAATTACATGTCTCACAAATGAAGTTACCAGTTATTAGTCAAAAAACATTGAAGCGAATGTTACAAATTACATACCAAAATTAATACCTCTTTCCCTCATACCACTCTGACACTCTGCCGGCCGCAAATAACAATTAACGAAAGAGAACTAATGCAAACCAAAGATAAGACGAACCCTCCAGACAAGAGACCCAACCAAAGAGTATTAATGTAAACTCACCAAAAGAACACGCAAGCCGGCCGAGTGTCGAAGTGACATAGAGGAAGAGAAGAACATTCCAAGGCGGAGGCGGGACCGGGATGGAGCCCGACAACTGAGAGCCAGGTGAAGGAAAGGGAGGGGGTAGCGAGGCACAAGAGGAGGGGAGGCGGCAAACAGTTCCGAAGATGCCCGATCTGGGCCCACGGAGGCGCACTCGCACTTCAAACGAGGAACAAAGTCTGACGTCGCAATGGCTCGTACATGGCCACTCTCAATACACTCAGTTATTACACACTGCAAGCCGGAGCGCTCACAAGGTGCACAGATCTTGTAGTAGAAAGTACATAACACGTCGAATCACGATGGTAGCCAAGGAAGGCGTGCTGACCCAGCACAATATTTCTGGATCAACGTCCTGTAAACATAGATACATTAATTTTATTGCATTACAATACACCGTTCATTCACTACCTAGAATATTATTTTACCCGCTCCTTACTGACCTCCAACTTTTTTTTTCCTATTCCTTGAATTTCTGGGTGCCCAATTTATGTTTGTAATGTTACATTATTCAGTATAGAACCGATATCATTTTCTTTTCCAGATGTCTTATGGAAAGATGCATACCGGGTCCATACCGGGCATTGATGTGTTCTTTGAACGATTCTTGCAATGGGTTGGTATTATGTATAGAACCGAGATCAGTTCTATACATAATACCAACCCATTCAGTTTTCACGCACATCACTTTGTTTAGCAATAAATTAGTACATATACACAATAATACTCTACTGTTAATGGTTTGCACTACAATAGAAAGAGTCCATTTTAAAACTTTAAACGGTGAACGACACTATTCCAGCATACGCAGTGGTCGCAAGCGTGAGGGCGAAGCACCTGGGACTGAGACATAGACAAAGAAGGCGGCCAGACAGATATGTCTGATCTACTGGCGCAGAGTGACAGGTGTGAGATGATCGACCAGTCGAACGTAAGCTGTTTAGGTATATTTTTCAGCATTCTGGCTGTTCTGTAAGCACCTTTCCGATGAAAACTGAAATTACATTTGTTTTGCTGTTAAATAACACAGAAAGCAACAAAATGTGAAATGTGAGACAAATTATGTGTGGGGAAAAATTTTTCTAAATGTTTTATTTCATTATTTTTCTGTTCACTGGCCCTGGCCCCTCAAGTGCTCGGGCCCAACATTTGCCCCTTTTGCCCCCCCCCCCCCCCGTCTCTTGGCGGCCCTGGTTAAGTATAAATGGTTTTAACTGTGTTATGATAATTGATGGCGCTAACAACATAGCAAGCAATCAGGCAGAAAAATTGGTTATAAGTCCGGAGGAAAACTTGCGAATATTGAAGAACAAGGCAGTCGTAGTTGTCAACAGACACAATCTGGTCAGTACACAGTGCGTCAATGTGTCAATAAATGAAGCAAACCGTGAGCACGCAAATCTTTGCTCTCAGTTTCCTATTGAAAATTGCATTAACATCAACAACATTGATAGGGACATATGCACACCTCACATGGCTTGCACCTAAATATCAATGGTAAGATTTACGTCTTACTTAGCCTCTCAAATCTGTAACATAGTCAGTAAATCTAGTGTACATCCTGTAAAACAGACTTTTATGGGCAAGTGTCTGGCTGGGAAAGGTAGGCAAGCCAACACATTTTGTGCAGAAACTGACAGTCTTAGGAAAAATTTGAGTGAACCAAATTGTAGGCCTACATAGTGTGATTTGTAACTTTTAAACTAGTGCCAGTCTATCTAACAACCCACTTGAAAGTAGTACAAATTCAGATAATGCACAAAACATATCATCCCTATATCTGAAACAGTCTGTAAATGTCATTAAAATATCCAGTCAGTATCAACTAAAATAGAACAGATAGAAGCACTGCCAGAGTCCATACAATGTGACATCCTGTGTTTATCTGAAAACTTGTTGACAACTTGTGAGCAAATTCATACCCCTGGCCTAGTACTGGTTTCATGTTATAGCAGAAAGTTATCTAAGAAAGGAGGTGTTTGTGTTCTTGCCAAATTATATGACATGAAAAGTTAAGAAAAATATTTTGTATCTGCTGCTATTGTTGTAACCAGCAACAACTCAAAAATATTGATCATTGTCATATACAGGTATATCTCTGATATAGGTTAATTATTCAATGAACTTGATGCATTGTTGGAAAAGGAATGTACCAAACACAAAAATATTGTTAATTATGGTGATTTCAACATTAATACCATCAGATTTGGGAAAGTTAACAGTAAAATCTGATTAAAGTTGAAATTAATGCCTTAAAAAATTAACTGATTTAATTTCAAAGTTAACTTTTAAAATATTAACTGATAAAAGTTAAAGTTAAAAGAAAATTAACTGATTAAAGTTGAAAGTTAGTGTGACTCAGCATATTTGTATGGACGAAAATATAACGTTACACATGCGTGACACATTACCAAGAAATTATTTATTTAAACACCTCGAAAATCATGAAAAAAAATTGCTATTCCTTTCAGTTTCTGAATATTATATTATTTAAAAGATTTACCTTTTTTTCCTAGTCAAAAAATTAAAACTGCTTGTTGAAATAATTGTTGAATTTCAGAAGGGACATAGTAAAAGTTAGACATAAATAACATTCAAATAACAAGTTAAAGTAATGTTTACAAACTCAGTGTGCTGCACCGGACGAACAAAGTAAATCACTCTCGTCATATGTTCCTTTGTTTCCGAGAAAAATAATTGTTTGCTATGTTCCGATCTGGTGGTCGAGACAAACGCGACTGTGGTGCCACCTACTGTATCATGTTTGTTTGATTCAGTTTGCATCGTGTAGATAGTGATAAGGGTCATGTGTAGTGTTCAGTGTATAAACTGAAAATGCTATTTTTGGTGTTGATAGCGTGTGTCAGTGTTGGGCTCTTAAGCCATCCCATTATATCATATAGTGCAGTCATCGGTTTGCAGAAACTAATTCGTTACTTTTAATTGATAGCCAATAATTTTAATGATTAAAAGTTAGAAATGGGCTAGTTTTGAAAGTAACGATTAAGTTAAAAAGTTACCTAAATTTTTAACAATTTTAATCGTTAATTTTTTTAATCATTAATCCAAAGTCTGAATACTGCTTAGCAACTTCTCCAGTTCTTGTACTTACAATTTCATGCATGGGTTGCACTCTGCTGCTGCGTACTCTTTAACAGTGAATATTTACCTTTGTAATATATACCTTTTCCATTACCGCACTACTAACTCCCTTCAATACTCTTATCAGCTTTTCTAGCTTCCTTCTTCCTGTGTTAGTTACAAATCTCTCTCTACCTTCTTTTTCCACTTTTATCCACCCTCCAACTGTATTCCTATGTAAGTTTCTTGTAATCTTGACACTTTCTCTATCTCATGCCCTTCCGATCTGTGTACAGTACTTCCATATTTCCAACTCATTTTGTTGTACATCTCATAGTCTTTATCTACAACAATTTCTTTCATTTTGTTCTCTTCAGTCCTCAATAATCTCTTGTCAGTGTCATCCTGCAACTTGTTCTCCCCCTTCCACCTCTGCATATAAAACACAGTCATCGTGAATAATCTTATTTTGCCACTATACTATTCTTCAGCTGTAATTGAATTACTAAACGAGTGTGAAAATCATATAGCATTTCATGGTTTCTCTTGTAAGCTATTATTTTGTTCAATCAGTGAACCTACTTTCGTTGAAATCAACACATTTATAACCAGAACATAAAATAAAATAAAAAAAAAAATGCTGTAAAATGCTTAGAAAATTGAGAAAACATGTGAAGTAACAGGTGTATGGTATCCATATTCAATTTTTTTGTGTTGTGGTTATGAGGTACTTAAGAGAAATCTGTATCAACTACGTTAAACTTTTTTTGGCACTTTTCCTACTATGCATAACATAACTTACCCCCAATCTGTGTAAGTTATTTACGTCTCCACTTAGTGCATAACTCTTTGCTCAAGGAGACTTTTTTTTTTCAGTTTATGTATGATTGTTGTATAATCTCTTTAAGTTACAAATAAATAAAATATAAAAATTTTCCCTCTCTATGATAGTAAAATCATACAAATTTATTTATTTTAGCAATTAAAAAGAACATTGAAGCTGTCACTAAATATAGTAGGTCCAAATCTTTTCATGATATACGATTGTTCATTATGAAACCGAGGTTTTGATTCATATAAACAACCTTATTATCAGGCATAGAGAGTTCAACAGAAAAATAACATACCTTATGTATATACTAATTTAATATTGAACCCTTGGTAAGATAAAGCTTAATACCACCAACTTTTAAACTGTGTTAACATGAAGACTTCACCATTAACAACTCAAGTTTATCCAATGTGTTATGCAAGCCCTGCATGTTTTGTAAAGAAATGTTCTATGCTAAGTAACTGGTTTTACTCCAAGATATTTTATCCACTGTTGTTAGTTAAGAGTTGTTTAAGGTAAGTGTTTGGATTTATTAAAAAAATTACCTTGTACCATGTGCATTTTGCTCCTTAACAACAAATTCATTCACTAAAGCGTACAGCAAAAATGCTGGATACTACATAATCCCACAGTTTATTTAACTCCTATTTTGAAATAGTTGTGACATGCCTTGTGTCAAGTTTATTTAATTCAATACCACCAAACTCAGGGAGTCAAGCAACCAAAAATTTTTGTTGGCTACTGTACATGATGTTACCAGGCATACAGTGTAATTAGCACTGTTCTGCTCACATATCATGTTGATGTTAAGGAATCCTTGTCAATGTTGGCTGCACAAATCATTCAACTCCATGTCTTTGTATGTATGAGAATTCGTATAATAGCCATCAACCCTGTTTAAATAATGCATACAATCTACAAAAGTAACATGTAATAATGTTTCTTTTGATGATGCTCAGGTTTGATATTGTCTTGCACAGTAGAAGTTGGTTGCACTGCAGCCGGTTATAAATCACAGCGTTTTATGTCCCAGAACATGAATAAGTAAATAAGTGGTCTTGCCCAGAATAGGTACTGTGGAGAAGTGACAATGTGGGTTTTAAGTTATGTTTGTAGACAGATGGTCTGGTACTGTAGTTAATGCCTTTAGTGTCATTGTTCTTGGAGGTTACGTTAACGTATGTGAAAACTGCTGAAATATAACTGAGAAATTTGCAGTTATTTATTAAAATTGTAATATCTCGATACCAACGAAAATTATGAGTTGGAAAAAATTCTACTAGAAATCAAATGTGCATTGCAATGCATACCAGCAAAAAATATTTTGCCTAAAAAAATTACCTTTCAAAAAATTTGTACACCTACTTTAAAAAAATATAGGCCTCATATATTGGACCTCCGGTATTTTATGCTCAGGCAACGATTGCTGGTATTTTGGCTCTTGGTACTGATACGTAGGTTGTGTTTAAAGTGAAAACAAAAGCTGAAGTAGTTGATTCAGTAATTATTCAATGATTCATGCTACATGTTTGGTTTTGTGAAGTTTTATACTTGGAATGTCTTCTGTGCACACATCAGCAATACTATATTTTTATAGAAAGTTTATGATAAATGTACTATAAACACATTAATAAAATACGATTTTGTTTTTTAATTTGTTAGTTGACAAATTTATTTTTCTTTCATGTGTTGGGCACATAATATTTTCAAATGAACAATCCAAAAAATATTTCTTAAATTAAATCTTTATATACCAGCTATGTTGGCTTAACTCATTGAGAAAGCTTGTATTGCACTTGTTTTTATGACTTACAAATTAATTTTTAGGGAGTGAAATAGCCCTATAATGTATTTTGTGAATTTCAGCCTGATATTATGGAGTTTGATTGTTTGGAAATAAGTTGTTACAGCTGTTATCTAAACAGAACATTGAAAATATATTTTCAATATAGACTAATAGATAACAGATCAGTGTAACTTGATTGTAGACATTGAAACTATGAATATTACGTAACTTCAGCATGCAGCAGTCGATTCTGGACGTTCCAGCCGTGCCGTTAAGTCATTGTTTGTCAAGCTGGTTAGTGGACATATACAAAGTGATCACAGGTTTGACCGTTGCTTCAGCTAAAAGTGAGGTAGCTGTGCCTTGAAAGAACATTCATACATCTGAAGTTAACAGATGAAAATTGTGAAGTTGGAAATATTTTACATACTTTGTTAGAGGGTAACAGTACTGTATGACACCAGGTCCAATGAATAGCTTTGTGAGTAGAAACAAAAATTGCCTTTGTCATAAGTGGCAAATTTCCTTCTGTTATTTCAAATAACGGTAGAAGTGATGCATACTATGACAAAGCAGCATCCATATTTCTTTGTTTTAAATTACCAGTGTGTTTGTTTTTAAGTCATTACGAGTTGAAACTAACAAATTAAGTATAATTTATACTGAATACAATTTCTGAAATTGTGTGATCTTTACTGTTAGCACAGTGGTTAATAATATATTTGTATGTTTTGTAACTCTAGGTGATATGTAATCCTGGTATAGTCATTCACACAAACGAGTTCACTTATATGACAGTTCTGTTGACAGTGTTTTTTGTGGTCTATTGTGAATAATTATTTGGTTTCACGATAGTCTTTTCTTTTAACACAGTTTAATGTACTCTCTCATTTAGTATCAGTTAGAAAAACAAAAATATGATATTTGACTTAATTTCGGAAACATTTACCAGCTTTCAAAAATTTTCACTTTAGCCTAGAATAGACTGTATTCCAGGGCGAAACCTTTACTGATTTGCTGGAATTATTTCATCCTAATATCTTCATTGTTTTCTTATACATAATAGCTGATTTTAAAAAATATATTATGCGAGCAACTACATTGTTCGTAATAGTAACCAATAGTAACAGGCGCTATAGTCATATGGATTCCATAAAATGGTAAAAGTTGTAAGCTAATAACCTGGGGCCTGTTGGGAAAAATTAAAACAATCCCTCGACTGTTTGCATTCCAGATCTGAAACTCTGGTAGTAATATGGAGTTGGTGTGATCATCCGACCACTCTGTATCTGGTGGCATTACACGAGCTCCATCGGTACTAAATATGTTGATGCAGATAGTTCATCCATGACCATGCTTCCCACTTTCTGCTACAACACCACATCCTGCCTTCTTACCTCATACATCACGTCCACAGACTATATATTCTGTCCTTAAAAACTTTACCTTGACAAAGACCAGTCAACTGTAGAGGACAGAATCATTGGTTACATGAAACCCATCAAGTTATGGATAGTGTAGTGTGAGGCACGTAAATTGCAGGGTGCAGGAGATGGAGCCAACATGTGCCTGGAGCTGGCCCTGGAAGGTGAGCGGCTTTGCAAAGCAGGCGACTGTCGCGCTGGAGTCGCATTCTTCCAGGCGGCCATCCAGGCTGGCACGGATGACCTGCGAACGCTCAGTGCCATTTACAGCCAGTTGGGAAACGCTTACTTTTACCTGGGAGATTATGCTCAGGCCCTGCAATACCACAAGCTCGACCTCACTCTCGCTAGGTTCGTACTACTGTCTCTTTATGTTCACTTTTACACAAAGTTAAATATAGTTAAAGTATTCATGTTTCACATTTAATGTAATGGTAAGGTAATTCAAATGATTCTGCGTAATTATTTTTGAATGTTTTGTTTTACGTCTTATTAACTAAGATGTTTGTTACATTAATCATATTTTTGTTATTAAATAACCATTTGAGTAGTCATCTACTTTAGTTCAAATATGGTTGATTTAGCCTCGTTGTCTATTTCAGGTCATGCATATTTCTCAGTTATCAAATGTATTTTTACTTTCAGCTGTACACAGGACTTGGCTAACCCAACTTAAACTGTGTAGTTTTCTTAAGTTATCGAGTGCATAGCTATTCAACACATCTTTACAGCACAATTTAGTCTGCTGTTATAAATAATGTTAGTTTTACTTATTTCTACTAGTCCTTGCCATTCATTTTTGTTTGAAGGTTCAAGATCTTAATTTTAATTGATATAAGGGTGAAGTAATGGTGTTTGATTTGTTACGAAAGGACAGTTCGGAGATATATTTTTTAGTTAAATGTTTTAAGTAAACAAAATAATTTTATAGTAAACATCCTTGTTGGAAGTGTATACCAAAGAGGAAGCAGGAACAAAATTATCAAATTTTTAGAAACAGTAGTTGTGGAGAAACTTACTTTTACTTCTGTTATTACGGAACGACATAAAATAGCCATTAATAATGAACTTAAGTCTTTTTATAAATATTTCTCCTAAACTGCACATAATAGTAAAATGAAATTTATGCACGTAGTGTCATATTATGTTGCAGTTATACCAGAGATGTTATATATATTTTTTGCTAGTTAATAAACAAATTATTCTTGCTTGCCTACAAAATAACACTATTACGGAGGGCACATGTCAAGTGGCACAACTGTGGACTTGTAAAACAATTGCTAAACGTCGGTAACAATAGGGAATACATAGCACAACTGTATACATTCAAACACTTGCTAAACCTCCATAACATAAACAGGTGAGGGGAGTGCAACTCTGGACTTTCCAACACCTTTACACCCTGAAAAACGTAACTTTTCCCAAAGATTTCAATCCCATAACTCTGAACATATTATTGCTTAAAACTTCCTGAACGATGGATGTGTACTGAAATATACTGTCTTTTTTTCAGGAAAAAATTCTGAAAGTACAAATGTATTCTCTTTGAAATTGGGATTCATTATTGTGCTTAGCTGATGTTGAGTCTTCCACTACGAATACAGATACTACTTCTTTTTCCCAGGTCTCTTTTCTAAAAACATGAATTGTTTGTCACTACAATCATTTCATTACTATTTACATATACGAAGTGTGCACTACGTTTCTTCCACCGGGAACTCAGAAGAATTTTTGCTGCATTTTAATTTCTTCCTCAGGAACAAAAATTACAGTGATGGATGATGTGAAATTCCTTTGCACTGTTAATAGCATTTTTTTTTTTAAAGTTCAATACAAAACACTGCCCTCTTTAATTCCGCCCTCAACTCCGCAGTGTGGGCCCTTCCCATGAGCAGTCTCAAAATAACTCGCTCGGCTGCCATGCCATGATCCATTTCGTGGAACAAAAGATCACCGAGCAAAAATTTACCGGTACTCTTAAATTGGCTGGCTGCTCCATCTGTAAAGTAGCCTACATACTCAGTATTAAAACTTGGTTCTGCTGAGAGTGATTTAAGAGGTTTCCTGTTGAAAACATTCACAGAGTCTTTGTTATGATCCAGTGTGTCTGACACAACACAATAACTTTTATGCTGAACGTCATTAGCTGTGTTTCTATAGTATACCACATACGTTAATAGAGTAACCTACAAAGAACTCCAACGAGCTGTCATTATTACAGACTGATGTTTAATACTGTAGTTCTCAGCAAATTCTTGAAGTATTATTTTATTACCAGGAAAATTCTTCTGTATCTCTCGGAGCTCTGGATGCAGATAGCCTAGAAGTATCATTTTCAAAACAAAATACCTATACAACAGCAGTTATTCACTAATAATCTCGTAGTTTATGTGACACAGAAAAACAAAGAAACACAATGTAATGATAAGAAAATAGCCAAGATTCCAAAAATAAATTTTCATGTCTAAAATGTAACATTGTGTTCCCTTCCGTAACAAAAATATTCCTTCCATAACAAATTTTACAATTTATTTTTTACTTGATTATTGCAGTTACAAACTTGAAATTTGTTTAGGTTATGTTACGTCGTATGAAGAAGGAGGTTTTGTAATGAAAAAAAGTGAAATGTAAATATTTTTCTTAACATTGAAAAATGTAGCAAACAAATTGTTACGGAAAGACATCGCAATAATTTGGGTACATTATTCTGAGGAATAGAAGTAAATACTAGAGCAGCTATAGTTTTTGTCTCTTACAATCTGAAAGCCAGATATGTCTATCCTGTCAAAACCAAAATATACTCAACACGATTATTGTAACAAATTGAAAACATTTGTCCTTCCGTAACACTAAAAAAATACATTTAAAAATTCTGAAAATAAGATCTAAAAGTAGACAGACATTTCTTTCAAAGTGATTTTATTTCTATAAAATACAGTCCTTTAGCTTTAAATTCATGGTATAGACCTATTTTCTAGCTCAGATTGTTTTTGAAACATCTTGTCCACAAATATTGTGACTTTACCCTTAAAGTAACTGTTAGTTGTACCGTATTTTGCTTATTAACTAGTATGTTAAAAAATTACATTATTTAATGTAAAATGTCTCTTTCTATTTGCAGGTACTGTACTTAACTAACCTTGTCTATTGTTCACATTACACATTCCTTTAATTATGTTACTAATTGCTTCCTTCTACAGCACTGAATGCCTTGCCACATAGCCTATATGCTGTTTCTCATTCCTTGTCACCATTGTTTTACATTTTTTGTCACATTTTTCAAAGGCACTTAAGTCAACCAGGCCCATATATATATATATATATATATATATATATTTTTTTTAAGGTGACAGACTGTAATAGTAAACTTCTGTGTATTTTCACTGATATTTGCTGCATCCCCATACCACACATGCGAACAGGCTCAATCATGTGTTACAAGGAAATGTGATTACAGTGGATGTTGCAGACTATAGGTTACTGTTTTCTGAAGGAGAAGAGCAGTGGACAAGTTCTTCAACCCTGGAAAGAGGGATAGGGTCCATCCATCTATGTAGTGAGGCAGTTAAGCACTTAGTGAACTCTCTATCCCTCCAAGATAACCACCTGTACTTCTTTCACTGGCTGTCATGGAGAGGGTGATATGGAGAAGGGTACGGGCAGTAGGCTAGTAGGGGAGAAAGTTCACTAAAGTGCTGGGCTGGCCTTCCTGCTCTACTTGATAAAATACACAAAACGTTTTACAGAAAATAACTCAACCCCTCCCATTCCTTCTACTTGTAACATTAGAAATGTCATTTATGTTTTGTATGTGCATGTATGATGTAACTTATGGTGTGGTGAAATCCTTGGATTGATGTAAAAATATCATTGGTGCTTTACTAGTGTGTGATTTATAGTAACTGAAAATAAAAATTATTTATAGTAACAGTAATTATCATTCTCGAATAGCTTTACGCACTGCTGTGACATGCAGAAAATTGACTGCCGTACTTATAAAACATTTTGACAAGGATAATTTATGTAAATGAAGTGTCTCTCACTGAATTCAGTTTCTGTGTGACTCTGCATTTGTCTGTCATTGTCCTGGAAAAATAAACATAATTGAACTTAGGCATTTAAATTTGTATGGTATGTGAATGTGAAAAATATACAATAATTACATGTAAATGTCTATATACTGTAGTTGTTATAAGTTTCCACATGCATTTTAGAACTTACGAATAAATACATAATAACAAACCTAGGCTAGCCCTTGTACCGTATTGTGCTCGAAATGCAGGGAAGTGATGCATGACAATATTGCCAGAATTGTAAGCATCACGGAAAACAGTTGGTGATGGGAAAAGTTGTTACTTGTCAGAATATTTTAAATACTGTAGTAGATTGAGAGTACCATAAGTGGTGTTGTATAGGATAGAATAATGTTAGTTTTATTGATGGTGTGGTGGTTTTACAGGACAATGGGTGACAAATTGGGGGAGGCTAAATCAAGTGGAAACTTGGGCAACACACTGAAGGTAATGGGAAAATTTGATGAAGCAATGATTTGCTGTAAGCGCCACTTGGAGCTGGCCAGGGAGCTGAAAGACAAGGTGCGTTAAATTCATTTTTTAATTAATTTCATTGGGCTAGTTAATGTAAAAGGAATTGTTCAAGTTACTTTGAAATTTGTCTAATAACAATATCTATTGGATAACCAGTGATATCCTTTTGTTTCTGCCTAACATTTGTCATCATTCATCTCTTAGCTCCATTTCCTTCCAGTCATTCTTTCTTTGAAAAGTTATCCCTGCCAGTGTTCCTACCTTCTGACAATTTTTCGCCACACAATAGGTATAAGCTAAGCATGATGTTTTTTTCTAAGAAAGTAGTTCCTCTACATACAAAATATTACTATGATAGTAACAACCTTCTCCTGTTTATGTAGTCACATTAAAGTCGGAAACGGATCTTCTTTTAAATCAATCTCATCAGGTGAGGAAATAATCTTATCATTTTGGTCACTGCAATTATATATGTGTATGAGTGTTTTATTGCATATTTTCTGAAACCTATTTTTAGGAAAGGTGTATGAGTGTTTTATTGCATATTTTCTGAAACCTCTTTTTTGGAAAGTAGTTTTCCTACACCTACACAGTGTAGTGATAACCTGAAAGCTCAGTAAAAATTGTATGGTGTCGAAGTAAGAGCGGGGAGCTTTTACTGGCCTGGAATGTAGAGCTACTAGAATGTTTGTGTGTGTGATACAGCCAGCTGCTTGTGATGAGTGCTTGACACCCATTACTCCCCTGACCTCGACCTCCCGTCACTCCAGCTCTGGAACTAATTAACTCTCATCTGTGAGTCATGTCACTGGGTGTACTCATGCCAGATGCTCACGATTCTCCCTAGCATCCTACTTCTCCATGTGAGTGAACAGCGTTAGAGGTATAAGGGTTTGTGGGGTTGTCTTCTGTCATTCCTAATATCAAGAAATTGCCATCTCATATTCAGTGCCATTGATATAGGTCTAATTTATTACTTATCATTGCACTATCATACATTCAATTTTAGGCAGTCATACTCAGTTTAATGTGATTCCTGGGCACTTTATGATCCTTATATTGTAACTATATGTTAGTTCATAAGCCCACATACATAAAATGTTAGATATATCCTGTAAAATATAAGGCTACTTGATTTTGACATATCTGATCTAAGAAAAATGTCGAGCATTTCCGTTGTCTTTGCATTTAAAACATCCTGGCTTTCTGGCAAGCAAAGAGTCTCTGCAATCTTGTTAGAGACAAGACACACTTCTCAGAAGAGAAATGTCTAAATCAAGCAGACTTATGCTATACAATCTATACTTAATGACTGAAGACAATACATTCACCAATATTTCACTAACTTAATGACAGCAAACAACTTTTATGCATGTTAGTGCATCATCAGGTTGTTTATATTGTTGACTGATATTGCCTTAAGGCAGTTCATTTTAACTTGTCAGTGCTGCTTATCAAGTTAGTGTATACCTTGCTATTGTCTTTAGTACTTGAGTGTTGATAGCTAACACTCTTCTACTACAGAACACTGCCAGTTTCCATAAGTTTTTTTATAATTTCTGTAAATTTTTTCTCTAATGTGGTTTCTTTCGTATGTGATCCAGTCATTTTCATAATTTTGTTTGTTAGAGATGTATGCCAAGCCTGCTCTTGCAGAGTATAGGCTGTTCGTGGAAAAGTGACTACTTTGAAGACTGTCTTGTCTATGATATTTATTAAAATAATTTTTACTGTGGCCTCCAAAGTTAACTAGTCCTCTTGAGATCCTGAAACTCCCTCGTCGCACTACTCGTTGCCGGGAACGATCATGACGAACACACTTGAATTCTTCTCGCAACCCATCACTATCGCCGCAACTCGCGCCAGATGCCTGCCTACCAAAACTCTCTTCTCTCTGCCACAGTTATCTTTTATACACTTAATCTAATAGATATCTAGAAGTCTCACTGCAAGTCTTTTATCTCAAAGCTCCTAGAAGGATGTCGCATCGGGGTCAAGCACCGTTCCAGGGAAGAGAGTACACACAGGAATACTCTAGGCCATGATATCTGCTGTTATTCAAGTCTTTATGAAACCTGAGATAGACTGCATGTCTGTCTAAAATGAGCAGCACAATGCATATTAGACTCCTTTGATCTTACTGCTGCTACATCAGTTTAAGCTGCTCGCACAATAGCCGAGGCGTGCAGGTGGTTTTCTGTGGCGCCACGAAGGTAACACGAGACGTACAGTGTACATGGAGGTCCTTTAGTTCTGCCGCCACTGTACCTTCTTTCACTGCTGAGTCCAACAGACTAGCACCGCACATCCAACATCCGAGGCAGTATCACTGAGTGTGGCAGCCTTCTCTCTCCTGCAGACTTCATTTCTTGCTTGAAGATGTCTCACCTTACTGAGCAATCTGCCAGGCACTTATTGGGCGGATGGAATTGATAACAAGTGCACAACTGAATTAAAATGGTACGTACATCGTACATACAAAAGGTGTGCAATGTATTATCAGGGTGGTAAGGGAAACAAAACATGCTGCAATGCAACCTTAGATAAACACATAAATATACGGTAACAATAGTCTACTACAACTACCAGTGACTGGCAAAAATGTATTCATATGTGTGATTCAAGGCAATACCTTTAACAAATTGATGGTGAGACTGCTAAAGGAAACCTTTATTCAATGCACAACACACGAATAACACAATGAACATTTATAATGTAGCGGCTCACCTCTGAGCCCCCTGCCACTCAGCGGGCATAATTCTCCTTCTCTCGGGTCATGTTGTTGGTTCGTGCTGAAGTTCCAAGAGATGAAGGATACGACGCTTTAATGAAATAATAACCACGTGGTTCCGCTTTAGATCACCTTAATTTTCTTTGGCGTAAAAGACAACGTACATTTCTTTTTACAAAAAAAAAAGTATAGCTTACACGTGTTCTTGATGCATTATTACAACGTTATAATAACGCCAAACGGGTCGATTGCAGTCCAGTGATTCAGATATTAATGGATTAAAGAAAAGTTGCCATGCTGGCTTCACCTATCGCAGAATGTTCTCATCCTTTATGCCGCCGCGGTTTTTCAATTGAAGAAAAAAAAGAACTATATGATTACTGGCTACATGGGCCGATAACGGTTTACCGCCTCGTGCCCGCGTCAAAATATATGCGAAATTACGACGAGTAAAATTTACTACTTCCACTAGCCACTTCTCCCAGGCCCTCGGCCATGCTGCGCGCCGATTTCCTTCTCTCCCTCGCCATCCTCTACGGTGGTCGGAACAAGACTGGGGCGAGCCAACTGCATTGGCGACGCTCCTCACCAACGCAGTGGTACCAAAACGAAACATAGGAGATGAGAACATTCCTTTCTTAATTAACATCCACGTCTGCGAATAATAACAAAAGAAACGTTAAAACTCTTGCTTAATAATTATAAAACATAGTTTGGAGAATACTTTCTTTAAACAAATTACTTACAATACAAAATTATGCAAAATTACGAATGCGCCAAATCTAGTAGGGAAATAAAACATGGCGGTGCTGTGTGCCTACGTCACAGCCTTCCCCGAAATCCGAGAAGACCACGG
>PNEQ01016168.1:0-19185 GCA_003012365.1 Medauroidea extradentata
AATGTGGCCCTGTTCCGAGCTGCAGGAATTCCCGTGGGTCCATTTGTTATAGTGGTGGACTCGCAATCCGGACACAAGGAGATGTGGTTGTGTCCCGAGCCGCGGGAATTAGCGTGGGTCTGCTTATTATATTTGTAGACTCGTAATCCTGACACCAGGAGAGGTGGTTGTTACCCAAGCCGGGGGAATTGCGGGGTCCACGTATTATATTAGGGGACTCGTAATCCGGACACCAGGAAAGGTGGTCTTGTATCGAGATGCGGGAATTCGCGGGGGTCCGCGTATTTTATTGGGAGACTTTCAATTCGTACACCACGAGAGGTGGTCGTGTCTCGAGCCGTGGGAATTCGCGGGGATGCACGTATTATTTTGGGGGACTCACAATCCAGACACCAAGGGAGGTGGTTGTGTCTCGAGCCGCGGGAACTCGCGGGGGTCCATGTATTATATTGGATGACTCGCAATCCGGACACCACGAGAGGTGATTCTGTCCAGAGCTGCGGGAATTCGCAGGGGTTTGCATATTATTTTGGGTGTCTCGCAATCCGGACACCACGAGAGATGATTTTGTCCCGAGCTCTGGAATTCGCGGGGATCCGCGTATTATATTGGGGGAATGGCAATAAGGACACCACGAAAGGTGGACCAGTCCCGAGCCGCGAGAATTTGCGGGATCTGTGCATTATATTGCGAGTTCGCAATTCGTACACCACGAGAGGTGGTCGTGTCTCGAGCCGCGGGAATTCGCGGGGTTCACCGTATTACATTGGGGGACTCGCAATCCGGACACCACGAGAGGTGGTCGTGTCCCGAGCCGCGGAAATTCGCATGGATCCAGTTATTATATTGGTGGACTCGCAATCCGGACACCACAAGAGGAGGTTGTTTCCCGAGCTACGGAAATTAAAAGGGGTCCATGTATTATATTGGGGGACTCGTTATCCGGACACCACGAGAGGGTGTCGTGTCTCGAGCTGCTGGAGTTCGCAGCGGTCCGCGTATTATATTGGGAGACTCGCAAATCGTACACCACGAGAGGTGGTCGTGTCTCGAGCCGCGGGAATTCGCGGGTGTCAGCATATTATATTGGGGGAGTCGCAATCCGGACACAACAACAGGTGGTTATGTCCCGAGCCGCGGAAATTCGCGGGGGTCCGCGTATTATATTGGGAGACTTGCAATTCGGACAACAGGAAAGGTGGTCTTGTCTTTAGCCGCGGGAATTCGCAGGGGTCAGCGTATTATATTGGGACACTCGCAATCCGGACCCAATAAGATGTTGTAATATCCCGACCCGCGGGAATTCGCGGGGTCCGCGTATTATATAGGGGGACTCGCGATACGGACACAACGAGAGGTGGTCGTGTCCTGAACTGCGGGAATTCACGTGGGTTGCATATTATATTGGGAGACTTGCAATTCGGACAACAGGAAAGGTGGTCGTGTCTTGAGTCGCGGGAATTCACGGGGGTCCGTGTATTATATTGGGGGACTCGCAATCCGGACACCACGAGAGGTTTTTGTGTCCCGAGCTGTGGAACTTAGCGAGGGTCCGCGTACTATATTTAGAGACTCGCAATCTGGACACCAAGAGAAGTGGTCTTGTCTCGAGATGCGGGAATTCGCGGGGGTTCGCGTATTATATTGGGGGCCTGCAATCCGGACACCCTGAGAGGTGGTTGTGTCCCGAACTGCGGAAATTAGTGAAGGTCCGCGTATTATATAGGGGGACTCGCAATCCATACACCACGAGAGGCGGTAGTGTCTCGTGTCGCGGAAATTCGCGTGGGTCCACGTATTATATTGGGGGACTCGCAATCCGGACACCACGAGGGGTGGTTATGTCCCGAGCCGCGGAAATTAGAAGGGATCCGCCTATTACATTAGGTGACTCGCAATCTGGACACCACGAGAGATGATTGTGACACGAACCGCGGAAATTTTGGAGTTTCGGCGTATTATATTGGGGGACTCGCAATCCGGACACCGAGAGAGATGGTTGTGTCTCGAGCCACGGGCATTGGCGAAGGTCCACGTGATATAATGGGAGACTAGCAATCTGGACACCACTAGAGGTGGTTGTGTTCTGATCCGCGGGAATTCGCGGAGGTCCATGTATTATATTGGGTAACTCACAATCCGGATACCACTAGAGTTGGTTGTGTTCTTAGCCGCGGGAATTCACGTAGGTCCACGTATTATATTGGGTAACTCGCAATACAGACACCACGAGAGGTGGTTGTGTTCTGAGCCGCGGGAATTCGCAGGGGTCCGTGTATTATATTGGGGGACTTGCAACCTGGACACCACGAGTGGTGGATGTGTTCTGAGCCGCGGGAATTCGCGGGGGTCCGCGTATTATATTGGGTGACTACATATCCGGACACTACGAGAGGTGGTTGTGTTCTGAGCTGCGGAAATACGCGAGGGTCCACGTTTTATATTGGGGGACTCGCAATCCGGACACCATGAGAGGTTGTTGTGTCTCGAGCCGCGAAAATTCGTGGGGGTCATCTATTATACTAGAGGACTCGCAATCTGTACACCACGAGAGGTGGTTGTGTTTCGTGTCACGGGAATTCGCGTGGGTCCACGTATTATATTGGGGGACTCGCAATCCGAACACCACGGGAAGTGATTGTGTCCCGATACGCAGGAATTTGCGGGGGTCCACGTATTATATTGGGGGAATCGCAATCTGGATACCACGAGAGGTGATTGTGTCCCGAGACGCGGGAATTCGCGGGGGTCCACCAATTATATTGGGGGAAACGCAATCCGGATACCAAGAGAGGTGGTTGTGTTCTGAGCCACGTGAATACGCAGGGGGTCCACGTATTATTTTGGGGGACATGCAATCCGGACACCACGAGAGGTGGTTGTGTTCTGAGCCGCGTGAATTCACGGGGGTCCATGTATTATATTGTTGGAATCGCAATCCGGACACCACAAGAGGTAGTTGTGTTCTGAGCCGCGGGATTTCGCGAAGGTTCACTAATTATATTGGAGGACTCGCTTTCTGAACACCACGAGATGTGGTTGGGTTCTGAGCTGGGGGAATTCGCGGGGGTCACGTATTATATTGGGTAACTCGAAATTTGGACACCAAGAGAAGTAGTTGTGTACTGAGCCGCGGGAATTCGCGGAGGTTCGCGTTTTATATTGAGGGACTCGCTATCCGGACACTACAAGAGGTGCTTGTGTACTGAGCCGCGGTAATTCGCGGGGGTCATCGTATTATATTGGGTAACACGCAATTCCGGACACAGCAAGAGGTGGTAGTGTCTCGAGCCGTGGAAATTCACGGCGTTCCATGTATTATATTGGGGGATTCGCAATCCGGACACCAAGAGAGGTGGTTATGTTCTGAACAGCAGGAATTCGCGGGAGTCCTCGTATTATATTGGGTAAGTCGCTATCTGGACACCAAGAGAGGTGGTTGTATCCTGAGTTGCGGCAATTCGTGGGAGTCCGCGTTTCATTTCTGGGGACTCGCAATCCGGACACCACGAGAGGTGGTTGTGTCTCGAGCCGCGGGAAATTGCGTGGGTCCACCTATTATATTAGAGAACTCGCATTCCGGACACCTCAAGAGGTGGTTGTGTCTCGTGGTGTGGGAAATCGCGGTGGTCCACGTATTATATTGGGAGACTCACAATTCATACATCACAAGAGGTGGACATTTCTCGAGCCGCGGGAATTCGCGGGGGTCAGAGTATTATATTTTGGGACTCGATATCAGGACACCACGAGAGGTGATAGATTCCCGAGCCGCGCGAATTCGCGGGGGTCCATGTTTTATATAGGGGGACTCGCAATCCGGACACCACGAGAGGTGGTCGTGTTCCAAGCAACGGGAATTCGCGTGGGTCCGTTTATCATATTGGGGGAATGGCAATCCGGAAACCAAGAGATGTGGTGGTGTCCCGACGGCGGGAATTCTCGTGGGTCCACGTATTATAGTGGTGGAATCGCAATCCGGACACAAGGAGAGGTGGTTGTGTCCCGAGCGTCAGGAATTCGCGTGGGTTTGCGTATTATATTGGTGGACTCGCAATCCGGACACCAGGAAAGGTTGTTGTGTCCCGAGCCGCGGGAATTCGCTTAGGTCTGCGTATTATTTTGGTGGACTCGCAATCCGGACACCAGAAGAGGTGGTTGTGACCTGAGCCGGGGGAATTCCCGGAGGTCAGCGTATTTTATTGGGGGACTCGCAATCCAGACACCAGGAGAGGTGGTCTTGTCTCGAGATGCGGGATTTCGCGGGGGTCACCGTATTATATTGGGGGACTCGCAATCTGGACACCACGAGAGATGATATTATTCCGAGCGGCTGGAATTCGCGGGGGTCACTGTATTATATTGGGGGATTCGCAATCCGGACACAACAAGAGGTGGTTGTGTCCCGAGCCACGGGAATATGCGGGGGTCCGCAGATTATATTGGGGGACGCTCAATCCGAACACCACGTGAGTTGGTCGTGTTCCGAGCAAAGGGAATTCGCGTGGGTACGCGTATTATAATGGGGGACTGGCAATCAGGACACCACGAGAGTTGATAGTTTCCCGAGCCTTGCGAATTCGCGGGTGTCCATGTATTATATAGGGGGACACGCAATCCGGACACCACGAGAGGTAGTCGTGTTCCGAGCCCCGGGAATTTGCGTGGGTCCATGTATTATATTGGGGGACTGGAAATACGGACACCACGATAGGTGGTCGTGTCCCGAGCGGCGGGAATTCCCGTGGGTCCACGTATTAAAGTTGTGGATTTGCAATCCGGACACAAGGAGAGGTGGTTGTGTCCCGAGCCGCGGGAATTACGTGGGGCCTGCATATTATATTGGTGGACTCGCAATCCGGACACCAGGAGAGGTTGTTGTGTCCCGAGGCGCAGGAATTTACTTGGGTCTGAGTATTATACTGGTGGACTCGCAATGCGGACACGAGGAGAGGTGGTTGTTACCCGAGCCAGGGGAATTCGCGGGGTCCGCGTATTATATTGGGGGAATCGCCATCCGGACACCAAGAGAAGTGGTCTTGTCTCGAGAAGCGGGAATTCCGGGGGGTCTACGCATTATATTGGGAGACTCGCAATTCGTACACCACGAGAGGTGGTCGTGTCTCGAGCCGCGGGAATTCGCGGGGGTCACCGTATTATATTGGGGGACTCGCAATCCGCACACCACGAGAGATGATTTTATTCCGAGTGGCTGGAATTCGCGTGGGTCCGCGTATTATATTGGGGGACTGGCAATCCGGACACCACGAGAGGTGGTCGTGTCCCGAGCCACGGATTTTCGCATAGGTCCAGGTATTATATAGGGGGACTCCAAATCCGGACACCACAAATGTGATTGTGTCCCGAGAAGCGGGATTTCGAGGGGGTACACTTATTATATTGGGGGACTCGCAACCCGGACACCACAAGAGGTGATTGTGTCCCGAGCTGCGGGAATTCACGGGGGTCCACGTATTATATTGGGTAACTCGCAATCCGAACACCACGAGAGACGGTTGTGTTCTGAGCCGCGGGAATTCGTGGGGGTCCGCGTATTATATTGAGGGACTCGCAATCCAGACACAACAAGAGATGGTTATGTCCCGTTGCGGGAATTAGCGGGGGTCCGCATATTATTTTGGGTGACTCGCAATCCGGAAACCACGAGAGATGATTTTGTTCCGAGCCGCTGGAATTCGCGGGGGTCTGCGTATGATATTGGGGGACAGGCAATACAGACACTACGAGAGGTGGTCCAGTCCCGAGCCGCGAGAATTTGTGGGGGTCCGGGCATTAGATTGGGAGATTCGCAATTCGTACACCATGAGAGGTGGTCGTGTCTCGAGACGCGGGAATTCGCAGGGTTCACAGTATTATATTGGGGGACTCGCAATCCAGACACCACGAGAGATGATTTTATTCCGAGCCACTGGAATTCGCGGGGGTCTCCGTATTATATTGGGGGACTCGCAATCCGGACACAACAATAGGTGGTTGTGTCCCGAGCCACGGGAATTTGCAGGGGTCCGCGGATTGTGTTGGGGGAATCTCAATCCGGACACCACGTGAGTTGGTCGTGTTCCGAGCAGTGGGAATTCGCGTGGGTCCGCATATTATATTGGTGGACTGGCAATCAGGACACCACGAGCGGTGGACGTGTCCCGAGCCGCGGAAATTCGGGTGGGTCCAGGTATTATATTGGTGGACTTTCAATCCAGACACAAGTAGAGGTGGTCATGTTCCGAGCAGCGGGTATTCGCGTGGGTCCTTTAATTATATTGGGGGACTCGCAATACGTACACCAGGAGAGTAGATTGCTTCCCGAGCCACGGGAATTCGCGGGGATCCGCATATTATATTGGGGACTCGCAATCCGGACACCATGAGAGGTGGTTGTGTCTCGAGCCGCGGTAATTCGCGCGGTTCCAATAATTATATTGGGGGACTCGCAATCCGGACACCAAAAGAGGTGGTTGTGTCCCGAGCCGCGGGAATAAGCAGGGGCCCATGTATTATATTGGTGGACTCGCAATCCGAACACCACTAGAGGGTGTCGTGTCTCGAGCTGCTGGAGTTCGTCAGGGGTCCGCGTATTATATTAGGGGACTCGCAATTCGGACACCACGATAGGTTGTTATGTCCCGCGCCGCCAGAATTCGCGGGGATCCACATATTATATTGGGGGACTCGCAATTCGGACACCACAAGAAGTGGTTTTGTCTCGAGCTGCGCGATTTCGCGTGGGTTACCATATTATATTAGGGGACTCGCAATCCTGATACAAAGGAAATGATTGTGTCCCTTGCCGCCGAAATAGCACGGGTACGCTTATTATATTAGCGGACACGCAATTCGGACACCACGAGAGATGATTGTGTCCCGAGCTGAGGGAATTCGCGAGGGTCCCCGTATTATATTGGGGATCTCGCAATCAGGACACCACGAGATGTGATAGTTTACCCGAGCCGTGCGAATTCGCCGGTGTCCATGTATTATATAGGGGGACTCGCAATCCGGACACCACAAGAGGTGATTGTGTCCCGAGAAGCGGGATTTCGAAGGGGTTTACTTATTATATTGCGGGACTCGCAATCCGGACATTACGAGAGGTGATTGTGTCCCAAGCTGCGGGAATTCATGTGGGTCCATGTATTAAATTGGGTGACTCGCAATCCGGACACCACGAGAGGTGGTTGTGTCTCTAGCCACGGGAATTCGCATGGGTCTGCGTATTATATTGGTGGACTCGCAATCCGGACAACAGGAGAGGTGTTCTTGTCTCGAGTCGTGGGAATTCGCGGGGGTCCGCGTATTATATTGGGGGACTTGCAATACGGACACCACAAGAGGTCATTGTAACTCGAGTCACGTGAATTCGCGGGGGTCTGCGTATTATTTTGAGGGACTCGCAATCCGGACACCAGTAGAGGTGGTCTTATCTCGAGATGCGGGAATTCGCGGGGATCCGCATATTATATTGGGAGACTCGCAATTCGTACACCACGAGAGGTAGTTGTGTCTCGAGCCGCGGGAATTCGCAGCGGTCAGCGTATTATATTGGGAGACTCGCAATCCGGACACAACAAGAGGTGGTTATGTCCCGAACCTCGGGAATTCGGGGGGTCCGCTTACTATATTGGGGTACTAGCAATACGGACACCACGAGAGGTGGTCGTGTCCCGAACTGCGGGAATTCGCGTGGGTCCGCATATTATATTGCGGGACTTGCAATTCGGACACCTGTAAAGGTGGAAGTGTCTTGAGTCGCGGGAATTCACGGGGGTCCGCATTTTATGTTAGGGGACTTGCAATCCAGACACCACGAGAGGTGGTTGTGTCCCGAGCTGCCGAAATTAGCGAGGGTCCACGTATTATATTGGGGGACTTGCAATCCGGACACCACGAGAGGTGGTTGTGCCCCGATCCGCGAGAATTCGCGTGGGTCTGCTTAATATATTGGTGACTCGCAATCTGGACACCAGGAGAGGTTGTTGTGTCCCGTACCTCGGGAATTCGCTTGGGTCTGCGTATTATATTGGTGGGCCCGCAATCCGGACACCAGGAGATGTAGTCTTGTCTCGAGACGCAGGAATTCGCGTGGGTCCTTGCATTATATTGGGAGACTAGCAATTCGTACACCATGAGATGTGGTCGTGTCTCGAGCCGCGGGAATCCGGAGCGGTCAGCGTATTATATTGGCGGACTCGCAATCCGGAAACAACAAGTGGTGATTATGTCCCGAGCTGCGGGAATTAGCGGGAGTCCGCGTATTATATTAGGTGCCTCGAAATCCGGACACCACGAGAGATGATTTTGTCCCGAGATGCTGGAATTCACGGATGTCCGCGTATAATATTGGGGGACTCGCAATACGGACACCACTAGAGGTGGTCGTGTTCCGAGCCCCGGGAATTCGCGTGGGTCCGTGTATTATATTGGGGGACTGGCAATCCGGACACCACGAGATGTGGTCCTGTTCCGAGCTGCGGGAATTCCCCTGGGTCCATGTATTATAGTGGTGGACTCGCAATCCGGACACAAGGAGATGTGGTTGTGTCCCGTGCCGCGGGATATCGCGTGGGTTTGCTTATTATATTGGTAGACTCGCAATCCTGACACCAGAAGATGTTGTTGTGTCCCGTGCCGTGGGAATTCGCTTGGGTCTGCATATTATATTGGTGGACTCGCAATCCGGACACCAGGAGAGGTGGTTGTTACCCAAGCCGGGGGAATTCGCGGGGGTCCTCGTTTTATATTGGGGGACTTGCATTTCGGACACCAGGAAATGTGGTCGTGTCTTGAGTCGCTGGAAAGAGTGGGGGTCCACGTATTATATTGGAAAACTCGCAATCTGGACACAACAAGAGGTGGTTTTGTACCGAGCCGGGGAAATTCGCAGGGTCCGCGTATTATATTGGGGGACTCGCAATCCGGACACCACGAGAGGTGGTCGTGTCTCGAGCCGCGGGAATTCGTGTGGGTCCGTGTATTATTTTGGGGGACTGGCAATCCGGACACCACGAGATGTGGTCCTGTCCCGAGCGGCGGGAATTCCCGTTGGTCCATGTATTATAGTGGTGGACTCGCAATGCGGACACCAGGAGAGGTGGTCTTGTCTCGAGTCGCGGGAATTAGCAGGGGTCCGCGTATTATATTGGGGGACTCGCAATCCGGACACAACAAGATGTGGTTGTGTGCCGAGCCGCGGAAATTAACGAGGGTACGCGTATTATATTGAGGGACTCGCAATCCGGACCCCACGAGAGGTGATTGTGTCCCGAGCCGCGAGAACTCGCGGGGGTCCACGTATTATATTGGATGACTCGCAATTCGGACACCACGAGAGGTGATTCTGTCCCGAGCTGCGGGAATTCGCAGGGGTTCACATATTATATTGGATGACTCGCAATCCGGACACCACGAGAGGTGATTCTGTCCCGAGCTGCGGGAATTCGCAGGGGTTCACGTATTATATTGGGTGACTCACAATCCGGACACCACGAGAGGTGGTTGTGACCCGAGCCGCGGGAATTCGCGTGGGTCTGCTTAATATATTGGTAGACTCGCAATCCGGACACCAGGAGAGGTTGTTGTGTCCCGTGCCGCGGGAATACGCTTGGGTCTGCGTATTATATTGGTGGACCCGCAATCCGGACACCAGGAGATTTGGACTTGTCTCGAGACGCAGGAATTCGCGGGGGTCCACGCATTATATTGGGAGACTCGCAATTCGTACACCATGAGATGTTGTCGTGTCTCGAGCCGCGGGAATTCGCAGGGGTCAGCGTATTATATTGGCGTACTCGCAATCCGGAAACAACAAGCGGTGTTTATGTCCCGAGCCGCGGGAATTAGCAGGGGTCCGCGTATTAAATTGGGTGCCTCGCAATCCGGACACCACGAGAGATGATTTTGTCCTGAGAAGCTGGATTTTGCGGATGTCCGCGTATTATATTGGGGGACTCGCCATCTGGACACCACGAGAGGTGGTGTGTTCTGAGCTGCGGCAATTCGCGGGGGTCCGTGTTTTATTTCTGGAAACTCGCAATCCGGACACCACGTGAGGTGGTTGTGTCTCGAGCCGCGGGAAATCGCGGGGGTTCACCTATTATATTAGAGGACTCGCAATCCGGACACCTCAAAAAGTGGTTGTGTCTCGTGGTGCGGGAATTCACGGGGGTCCACGTATTATATTGGGAGACTCGAAATTTGTACACCACAAGAGGTGGTCGTGTTCCGATCCCCAGGAATTAGTGTGGGTCCGTGTATTATATTGGAGGACTGGCAATCCGGACACCACGAGAGGGTGTCGTGTCTCGAGCCGCTGGATTTCGCGGGTGACCGCGTATTATATTGGGGGATTCGCAATTCGGACACCACGATAGGTGGTTATGTCCCGAGCCGCCAGAATTCGTGGGGATCCGCATATTATATTGGGAGACTCGCAATTCGGACACCACGAGAAGTGGTCGTTTCTCTGTTCGCGGGAATTCTCGGGGGTCAGCGTATTATATTGGGGGACTCGCAATTCGGACACCACAAGAGGTGGTTATTTCCCGAGCCGCGCGAATTCGCGGGGGTTCCCGTATTATATTAGGGGACTCGCAACCCGGACCCCACGAGAGATGATTGTGTCCCGAGCCGCAGAAATTAGCACAGGTACGCTTATTATATTGGGGGACACGCAATTCGGACACCACGAGAGATGATTGTGTCCCGAGCCGAGGGTATGCGCGAGGGTCCACGTATTATATTAGGGGACTCGCAATCCGGACACAACAAGATGTGGTTATGTCCCGAGCCATGGGAATTCGCGGGGGTCCGAATATTATATTGGGGGACTCGCAATTCGTACACCAGGAGAGGTGGTCGTGTCTCGAGCCACGGGAATTCGCGGGGGTCTGCGTATTATATTGGAGGACTCGCAATCCGGATACTAGGAGGGGTGGTCTTGTCTCGAGTCGTGGGAACTCGCGGGGGTCCACGTATTATGTTGGAGGACTTGCAATACAGACACCACAAGAGGTGATTGTGTCTCGAGCCGCCGGAATTCGCGGGGGTCAGCGTATTATATTAGGGGACTCGCAATCCGGACACAACAAGATGTGGTTATGTCCCGAGCCGCGGGAATTCGCAGGGGTCCGCGTATTATATTGGTTCACTCGCAATCCGGACACCAGGAGAGGTGGTCTTGTCTCGTGATGCGGGGATTTGCGGGGGTCCGCATATTATATTGGGAGACTCGCAATTCGTACACCACGAGAGGTGGTCGTGTCTCGAGCCACGGGAATTCGCGGTGGTCAGCGTATTATATTAGGGGACTCGCAATCCGGACACAACAAGAGGTGGTTATGTCCCGAGCCTCGGGAATTCGCGGGGGTCCGCTTTATATATTGGGTGACCCGCAATCCGGACACCACGAGTGGTGGTTGTGTCCTGAGCCACGGCAATTCGCAGGGGTTCGCGTATTATATTATGTGACTCGCGATCTGGACACAATGAGAGTTGGTTGTGTCCCGAGCCGCGGAAATTCGCAGGGGCCTACGTATTGGATTACGGGACTCTTGTCGCGGGCACCACTAGAGGTGTTTGTGCACCTAGCACGGGTTTCGCGTCGTTCGCAGATTATTTGTGGAGACTTTAGTTGTGGCCGTCACGAGAGGTGTACCGGCCCTAGATTCGCGATAGTCCGCCTTTAAGTTTTGCAGTGAAGTTGGACGTCAGTAGTATGATTTTGTTCGTTATGGAATAAGGATTCTGGAGGTGGCACCCACCCGAGTGTGGCACCACCCACCATGTTGTGATGTCACGGCCTCGACCGCCATATTGGATGACTTTGATCTTAAACCATGACCTTGACCTTAAGTGTCAAATTACTAAAATTTCGGCGTGAAGGGTTAAATAGCCGTGTCACAATTGAAAATACTCCTCTCCAGCTCTTCGCCTCTGGCCAACATACAAAACTAAATTAAAAATAAATGAAATTAAACATATAATTACGATTGAACAAGATTAAACTCTTAATTCTGATTACAATTAAATGTCAATCGACTCTCTACGACAATTCTATCATATTTTGCATTATTTACAATGAACATTACATTTAATCAAAATGAATGGCAAAGAGGCCTGTTACACATTTTGCATTTAACATTAATAAACAATTGTCTTTACGATTGAGTACAGTACATGGCTCCAGGCCCACCCAGAGAAATTTCGGGCCCCTGAGCAAATGTGAGTTTGGGCCCCCCACACCCACAATTTTTTTTACTGTTTGAAAGACCTGTGGTTTGAAAAATTGACTCATCTGTAAACAATATGTTTATTTACTAGCTGGTACAATCCCCGCTCGCATAATGCCAGCCGATTGGCCATATCCACCTCCGAAACCATTTGGTGCACCTGCCCATGGTACGAGTGTATGGTCCGCCCCGGGCCCCTTGAGACCCCGGGCCCCTGAGCATTGCACCCCCTTGCCCCCCCCCCCCCCCGCCTCTTGGCGGGCCTGCATGGCTCCTTATGGAGGTATAATACAATGTGTGTGTATGTGTAAACATATATATGCATATAATATGTGTGTGTGTTTATTGTTATGAAAAGTATTTAATCAATCCAAAGTGTCGATGTATATTTCAGTACAGGGATATTTCTTTAAAAATTTACATGTGTCTTACATATTTTCCTTGGACTTTACAAAAACATTATTATAGTATTTCTAAATGGACTGCAAGTTATGTCAATAGATGACGTGGATATTTATGTACAACAAATTATAAAATGCTTTAATTATTTTAATAATTATGTATTGTTTTCGCGTAATTTATATGATATATATTTTACGACATTTATGTAACAATTTATAATAAAATATTTTCGTTTGAAAAAAAGATTGATTTTTATTGTTACTTTTAACTTAACGTTTGTATCGTGCATTTACCAAATTCTTATAGTAACGAAAACGTAAAGTCAAATGCTAAAGTACTGTATTGTGTATTTACATTTAGTCGTCGGAAAAAAGTTTGGCCAATCTGTTCCGGAAACGGAAGAAGCTGAAAGCTGTGGAGAAGAAAAGATAATGAAGGATAAGGAAGGATAATTAATGAGAAGGAAGGGGAAAGAAAGTGTATATGAGTGCAGAGTTGTGCCACTATTGTGCGGTATCGACGTGTTAAGCCTGGTGTACACATGCGCCTGAATGCCTATGTGGAGTCGTGAGCTGATTTAATTAGCTGCTAATTGCGCTGCTACAATGTTCCTGTGTGGTCCCTGCTGAGTACAGGCGACGTACTATCACAAGCTACCTGCACAGTGCTGTCAACATTGCCACACTGCTTGCTGTCGGTCCATGTACCCATACATACAAGTACATACCAAACATCATCTACCTCTATAAACTGTTCGTTAGTGAGTATGGACATTTTCAAAATACCACTAGATTTTATTCCAAACAACTTCTTTCTTGACGCCACCGTCTGTTAATATATATATATTTTTAAATTTGACCAATAAACTCAGTTCTCAAGGTACGTAGCGTTCAGAAGTCAACCCACGAGGTTGCAATAAAACATATTGCTATTGGTTACATTTTTAAGTATTCCAAAAATCCCTTACTTTATTTTTACCATTAATATCAGTGTGCAAAACTTAATATCACTGATTTACTGACAGACAGACATATCAACGCACATGACCTACAAATGTGAGTTTTCAAATTTGGGTCCCCTCAAGATATAGGCAAGTAATGCAAAGGTATTTTTCGAAACTAAAATCCTAAGCTGTTGAACAGGGCGTGAAATGTGTTCGGAATTAATGTTCAATTTAGTTTCAACCCGAAGGGGTATCGTTGTAAGGTCCACTTTAATGTAACATTCTTATAAATGCACATCAAATAATTTCAGAATTTTCCAAAATGCTTATCCTAAAGAGGGCGACAGATGTTTTCGATAAATCCTCGATGCCTATCCAACACTTAAAGATATCAAGCTTATATTTAATTTAGAATCATGCTGAAGTTTTTTTTTAATTCAACCCTTAAAAGAGTAACAACGGGTAAAACGTGTTTTAAAAGATTCGCGGTTGTATCTCATGATACATTTCTTCGTGACTTTCATTGCTTTAGGATACTTAACATGCACAAATGTATAAAAACAAATAATCTTTAACAGATTTTTCGAAATTCAGCCCTTAAAAAAGTGAAAACACGTATTTTTTTTTTTTCGATTAACCATCTTTATCTTTCGAACCCAAAGTTGTCGATGTGTTTTTTCCTTCAGCATGGCGCTTACTTAAATACTTAGAAAGGTCTTTAAGATTTTTAGAAATGCACAACACATGGACGGAAAAAGTAAAGTTGGTTTTTAAATATTCCTTATGATAAGTTCAAACCTTAACACGTATGTATGTACTTCAGAATTCTAACAAGATTTTTTGAATTACAGATCAGAAGGCAACGAAATACGTAAAAGATATTTTCGCGTACTTCGTAATATGTCTTTAAATTCTATTAAATATCGCGGCTCTATTTTTAACACGCTTTTATTAGCTTCAGTTGTATCTATCTATACATGTATGTATCTATGTATGTATCTATCTATGTATGTATCTATGTATGTATGTATCTATGTATGTATGTATCTATGTATGTATCTATGTATGTATGTATCTATGTATGTATCTATCTATGCATGTATGTATCTATGTATGTATCTATATATGCATGTATGTATCTATGTATGTATCTATCTATGTATGTAAGTATCTATGTATGTATCTATCTATGCATATATGTATCTATGTATGTATCTATATATGCATGTATGTATCTATGTATGTATCTATCTATGTATGTAAGTATCTATGTATGTATCTATCTATGCATGTATGTATCTATGTATGTATCTATCTATGTATGTAACGGAATCTTTAAACATAATTTCCACCTATTTAGAGGCGTCCGAATAAATTAAAAATTTGTAAACTTATCAAGGACCGATGATAATACAATAATTTAAATAATTATCCTAGTATCCTGGCCAGGATCACCAGGATAAAATAAAATGTGTTTTCACGAAATTCTCGATAACTCTTCAGCCTGATGAGATATTTTTATTATTTTTACTTTAAAACATTGTCTAGGCAAACACACATTCCATATTTTTTAGATTTTTCGAAATTCGAAAATTAAGGGCGTGCAAAGCCGTTTAATGAGTTTTCAAAAACTCCTCTGTTTCTTCTAAACCACTTAAGGCTGCTCCTCCAAGAAGGGGGTCATAGGGTTTTCAATGTTAAAAATCAGATTCTCATATCTCTGGGTGTATTAAATTTTGAACATTCATTCAAACTGCATTTTCTTCTATGGAATAACAGAAATGGTGGTAAATGTTCAGAAAATTAAAAACTCATTTATAAAGTACTTTTTTGGTAGGTTTAAAATCTTGGAAAAGCTGGAAAAGCCTAAAACAAAAAGGCTGTGCTGACTGCATTACTATTGCGCATACAACACTGCTTATTTTGCTGCGTAGAATAAAAAAAGTCCGCGAGGGCACCTATCTATCATTAATAGTTTACTCACAAATTAGCAAATTGTAAATAGCATGCCAGTGTAGCACACAAGACGGCCGCTGTAGCGACGTGCTCGACAGCAGGATGTGCCGTTGACCTAGGAAACATGAGTAAGAGCGTGCAGTGTTGTCATACCTACTTATCGCGCGGCGAGCAGCTGCCCTTGGTGCGAAAAGCAGCCCTCGGCGAGGTAAACGGCGTGCATGTCGGCGGACGGAGTTTGTTTCATCTGAAGTGAGAAGTAGCCGGACGTTTACTGAACGGTTCTTTTTCTGTTGTCATATTATTGAGAAGTTTAGCTACTGTGAAGAAACTGTTATGGTGCGGAACAGTTTTTCTGCGACACGGCAACATTAGCTCGTAACGGGGTGTCTCCAATGAAACTTTTCAGTTTATAATACCAATAATGATGCATTTCAACAGTATTATTTATTCAGAACTAAAGGCAGATGAAAATGTTTAGGTGCGGTGTTATTATTATTTTTTTCATATAAAATTACAACAGAGTATTACTGCATTAATTTTTAAATGTACGTATCATTATTTCAATTGCTGTTAACAAATTTCGTTTGGCACTGGGCCAGTAAACTATGAAATGGTAACTAAGGAGATACTATGGAAAGGAATGATAAGTTAAAGTCCCCGATTCTCGCACAGCTAACGACCTTAGTGTTCCGGTAGCGAACAAATTCATAAAAGCGCCCAAAAACTGTAAATCCAAGAAAGCTATATACTGTACGAATCTCCAACCCTTTATTGTTGCCAACTTATGTGGCCGTAGAACATCGGGTAAGTAGTTTTCTTATTTTATAAATTTTTTACTTGTGCTGTGCAAAAGCTCCGAAACTCGACGAAAAAGTATCGTGTGTTCCTGGGCTTGACAACCTATTCCCTAGTCTCGAGGTTTATTTATTTAATATTATTCCACATATTATTTTACTGTATACCTCGAAAAATATGACATTGTGATTTTAGAGTACAGTAAACTCCCGATTGTTGCTTTTTATTAACTTATTACGATTTCAGTAAAATAAATATTGCGAATGGTCTATCGCAGCAATCAGATTACGCGCGCTAATTTTTCACGTTTATGCTTTGCTTTGGGCTAAAGAAAAATCATAGATGACCTTGCAGATTATCCTTGTATTCGTAATGCGCCTTTCTATTAAAAAAATAGTACTATTCCAATGAAGTTTATTATGATATTATAGTAAATAATTTCCAAACATGGTCGGAAGATCGCATGAGTTTATGTTGCGCGAGACTTTTTGCTTTATTTGTAATAAAATAAATGGTCGTATGTGCATTTCCAAAATATCCTTTTATTCTAAATGAGTCATTCTATTAAAAAATATAATTTTTTCAATAAACTTTATTACGATATTCATGTAAATAACTCCCGAAGACGGGCATTGCGGCGCAAGAATGTACGTTACAGGCAATAATACAGTTAACCGAAACGCCTTTTAATATTTTAAAAATTGTTATTTTAATAGGATGTGTTAAATGTACGTAAAACATATTTTTATCATGCTCGGTATTCTTGGCCAATGTATACGAGTCTTAGGGTCCGCCACAATTGTCTGTTACCCCAGATTCGTATGAGTCTTATTTCACTTAAATGACAATATTTTGTAACAAACTGTAGTTCAGGTTGTTAAGAGACACATTCTTCAGCTATCGGAACAACCGGAATCCATAATAAACCGATAAAGCACAAACCTTAAGCCATGAACGAAGTTCCTTACCTGAAACCAGTACGAATTGCCGATTTCGGCAATTGCGCAGGACGAGACAAAACAATTCCCTACTTGTAAACAAATACACAGTCGGGGCCGCCAACGATTGCAAGTCGAAGCTCACATTCCGTAGATAATTGTGCGCTATAGACGCAATCAATGTATCAAATGACTAATTTTTATAGATATTTTTTCCGAGGCGACTGCGAGCTTTGATACATTGACGAGTATCGGGTATTTTACCTTAATGAGAAATTAACAATTATTTATTTTTATTTATTTATTTCAGAAATAAAGTTAAAGTCTGTTACTGCTCAGGAAGACGACATTCCGCATAACAATGATTAGGGGTCAGATCCAAACTTATTTCCCAATTTGATTATTGAAGAGGAAAATACAGAAAATAAAACCTTCGAAATACACGGCAGAAGAAGTTTTGGTATTGCCCATGTTATGAAAGAAATGAAGAAAATTGGCAAACATCCTCTCTACAGTACAATTGGTGGTTACAAACTTCAGTCAGAAACAATGGCATTATTACTGAGAAAACTGTGGACGCAAGTTTATCGTCTCTTCTGAACCTCCCGATTCCGTAGATGATGTAAACTCCGCATAAGTATGGGGAACTGTGACTGTTGGAAATGAATATTCCCAAAGGAAGAATTTTTGTCAGTTCTTGACATTCCAATGATGAGTGGAAGGAAACACAGGAAACAAAAAAGCAAAATAGAAGAGGTGCATATGGCAATACTTTTGAAATATTGCTGACTAAAAACTGCATAAGAAGATTTTTTTGTATATGGTTCATAAAAAGTCCGTATTTACATAAACACATAAATGGCTTTTTCCTTAAGCAATACGCCTTAAAGGGCAGTCTAAATAATCATGTTGCGCCAAATTTGACAAGTACTTCAGAAGATGTTTGCTCGTTCCTAGCAAGTATGAAAGGAAATATTATACACCAACTTACAGACGAAATGAAAAACATGGTGCTTTAACATATTATATGTGGGTGTATTGCGGCTACACAAAACTAGAACCGCATGATGAATACAGCAGAAAAGCTTTCCAAGACGTCGAATGTTCCTGTTTATAATGTACAGCCGGCCAATCACAAAATGTCGCCTCTCTACAGGCCAGGATTCTGTCTAAGTCCCACTTCGGATATCTTCGGCAGAGGCAAGCTCCGCTCATCGAAATCGCAACACTTTCTAACGCTCCTCACGAGCCATGCGACGTCTGTAGGTTCAAATCTTGGTTCGGAAATTAGAAATGAAATCATTTTTATTTCGTATATCATTGCAGGTAATATCATTAATCACACAAATTAAAAAATATATATTAAAAACTTTAAATTAGGTAAACAAAGAAAGACATGTCACACTAAGCATATTACGTTCTTGTCAACAGATGTGAAATAATAGTTATTTAGAGTTCACGTCCCTACTACAAATACTTTCCACATTAAGAGACTCGCATACATATAGATTGTTTCTTCTAACAGAAGTAAATTAAAATAAATTATCATTAATTAAATAAACGAGAAGCAAAATTTATAATGTGTATGCTCGTTTTACGTCTCTAGTTACACATTTAGTGCAGTGTTTTGTTTTACTTAGGGACACCGCAAAAATAAATATTTTGTTTGCACGGGAACAGTTTGTATTTGCACGAATGTTAGACAGTTCAATATTATCATTCGGAAAATTTATAAATGTTATTATTATTATTAGTAGTAGTAGTAGCAGTAGTAGTAGTAGCATTAGAAGTAGAAGTAGTAGCAGTAGTAGTACTAGCAGAAGTAGTAGTAGTAGCAGTTGTAGTAGTAGCAGTAGTAGTAGTACTAGCAGTAGTAGCAGTAGTACTAGCAGTAGTAGTAGTAGTA
>PNEQ01016169.1:0-19025 GCA_003012365.1 Medauroidea extradentata
CAAAATTTAAATGTTGCAGTATGTTTACTAATTTTTTTAGTTTTTCATCATATTGCTTTCGTTGGCATTCTTTTCTGTGTGTTGTAAAATCCTAGGATAACTCCTCCCCCTACAGCCCTTGAGCAAACATGTCTGTTATCAAAATATACACTAAAGGAAAGTAGGCTGATTAGTTCTGTATAGATCTACTTGTTTTTTTATTCTTATACTCCTTCAATTCAGACATTATACTATACATGCCTATTACGGCACCCGTCTCTCTCTCTCTAGGCTCCTTCTTCCTTGGAATCTATATGCATATATTTGTAATGTGAGTCTTTCTGGACTCATCCTAGTCATACGGCCTGCCCAACGTTAATTATTTTCTTTTACTTTATCCCGTAGACTTGTTACTCGCAATTCTTCCCTTATTTCTGTGTTTCAGATACGGTTACGTTTCGTACACCACTTTACAGTTAAAATAAATATCATTTTAGCTGCTTGTAGACTGGTTCCTTGCATTTTATTGAGAACCCATTATTCTCCCTCATAAAGCACTGTAGGTATTGTTATTAGTTTGTACATCTTGATTCTTGAATCTTTCCTAGTTTCGTGTTTTAGTTATCGATTTAATGTTCCACATATCTATCCAAATATATTGAACTTGTTCTCGAAATCTTTATCGAAATTGTACCAAAGAACTTTTTACAGCCTAAGTACCTAATTCAAGTAATTTAAACGTTCGAGAAATTTTCCATCTACTGCAATTTCTGTTCGTATTGAATCATTCCCTCTTAACGTCATGGTGCTTATTTTCTGCAAATATTGATACAGGAATAAAATAAAGTTTCCTCTGTATTTTGTACGCTGATGCCTCCCAAATATATATAAAAAAACAGAAAAGTTCCTCACCTACTTACTTTGCCCTACATTATCTTCTTGTCAGTAGCGAACAGGACATTGATAATACTTTTTTTTTTAATTAATCAACTGGTATATAGAAACATAATGTATAGTAACTATTGGTGGTTTTCGATTTCTGATTAATTAAATTTGAAAATTATTTGGGTGCGTTTGTAAGCTTTGTGACTTCACCTAGTCATCGCGGGCAGCCCGCCATTCTCTCCACTTGGCATCGTTTTCCCTTTTGCCTTGATCTTCTTCGATTCTGCCTGCGAGCAGCTGGTTCAGATGGCAGCTAAATGGTAGCACGTTTGTACCGTGGATATCGAGTAACGCGTCATCACAGAACGCAAACCACTATATCTCCGATTGATGTGCTCGCGTTTTCAGTCCGATTGCAGTACTTTAAATTTATATCTGATTACTGTACAATGCAAAAACCATCATATTTTGATAAAAACCTTGGCGGACCAATGTACTTAAACTTTTTGGATTATTTCTGTTATATTTTCTTTCCCATCCCCTCCCCATATTACCAATCTTTTGTAAGTGGTGCAATAATATCACGACCAAACATTACACTGGCGTACTTAAAAAACAGTACTCTTGTGCCCTATGCGTGGGACTTATTTACACCTTTGCGCACATATAAAGCGTAACAAAACAACAATTGAGGTTTGGATAAATCAAAATAACTGTTTTCGTCTTAAGAAATAAAAAAATATACAACGTAATTATTTTAAAATGAAGGAAAATAGTAATATGAAAATTGGCGTTATGTAAAAAAAGAAGGTAAAACATTCTCACACAAAAATAATTATTTTATTTTACTGGTACCTTTAAATTAAGACTAAACTAATAATGTATCCGCAACGAGGCCTTAACTTCATTAATTTCCTTACCTAGCTTAATGCATGGCCGGCACATAACTCATGTTCTCGGGTATGTAGATCTTTTAATATAAATTTTACCAACAAGAAAATCTATAACATCTTATGAAACCAATAATTTAATGTCAAAATACGACTATAAACAACGGAGCAGTATTTTTTTCACTTGCTGAATATCTTACTTATCCTGCAATGTATTATAAATCAAGACGGGCTGTAGTGAAGAAGTTATGGCACGAACCTTGTATAGTCTGTCTCATGAAAAATTTCATTTTTGACAGTTGTGTTGGTAGTCTATTTATTTTTAAAGCAGTTTCGATGTAAAAACTGGTTCTGCCTCTGCCTCATTTGGTGTGGGCAAAAGTGCTCACGGCTGACTGTCTAATTGTGTAATATATTTATTAATTTTCGACAGTTCTGACGATTACCGTGTGTGCACAGAGCTACAGGAAAATACTTTTTATTTTAATATACTTCACATTTGCCAGTCAGCTTAGTTTGTTTGTTCAGAGATCACCTGCGATTGAGAAACACATTGCTTTTTCCATTGGAAACAGCTGTAAGAAGGATGCCAACAAAACTGTCAAAAAATAGAATTATTTTATGAGACAGACTATAGGAGTGGTTTACCTTAAAATTATGCCGTTATTTCTAACAAGTAATCTACTTTTCAATAATTATAAGTAGATTAAATTTGTGCAGTCATTCAATATGTTGATTAGAAATACATGTATGACAATTAACGTAGAACGTTATGTCTTCCGTGCTGTATTGTACTTGTTCGAAACTTATCAACACTGTGAAAGTAAGGTCAGAAGTGACTGCACTATACCATACTGAATATGATACATTTTTAGCGACACTGTCTAATTGAGATCAGTCAGAAATATGTCATAACCGGAGACGACACATCTCCGGTTATGAGGCCTATGTACTGGATGTAATTTTCCGCTTTTGAGGCGCGGAGACCGGAGAGCGCTAAGGACCAGACTGGCACGCTCGATGAGAAAAACCATCGTCTTTATTCCCAGTGCACTAAACTAGCGTGTAGTGTTTTCTTAGCAGTCTTTTTTTGTCGTGAATATATAAGCTGTTACCGTATAAATTTATTTTTTGATATTTTTTAGATAAGGTTTTAGTTGAGAGAGTCGCACGCTCCTAGTATTTTAAATTATGAATCCAAGTGGAAGTTTCGTAGTTGCAAAAGTGTCACAAAGAAATGTGTACTTGTAACCCACCACACTGCAGTTCTAGCGGCGGGTAAGCGACCCCCTCAAGTTTGTTCAAATGGGATAAAACCATAATTTGAAATTTTAATGAAATAGTGTTAGGCAGTACTTGTGAGTTCGGCTTCCTGTTACCAAACAATTTTAGCTCGCATAGTAATTTCATAACGTTGCGTAAAAGTTAAAATTTGCCTGTTAAGCTACCATGCAAAATTGACTTACTAAAATAAAATAATTCACAGTTATCCAACATCCCAAGAGTTACGTACTCAAACGTTTAGAAACCCACAACGTAATGTTTCGAATAAATAAACAAAAAAGTACAAGAAAGAATCAATCGCAAATACATTTTTTAAAATTCAAAAATAGTTCACTGGTAGATTTTTTTAAACGTTTCTATACATAGCCCGTGGCATTTTATTTCTTATGTTGGTGATGCGCACATTGCTATAGGACATTTAAAGTGGTTTTAAATGCTTAGAAGACAATGAGCTAGGAAGGATTTTCGTTGCCATAAAACGCTCAAAAACATCACGTCATATTTTTTATAACAGTGCAATTTTTTCTTCAGTTTGAATATATATTGTTGAGTGTCGTTTGCTGTTATTTGCCTTATTTAAAACGTTTACCCCTTGGCCGCGGTGGCCGAGGGATAATATCTCCCACCTAAGCGATGCGTGTTCGATCACCGGCAGGTTCGGGCCCGGATTTTTCGTATGTGGTAAACGTGGCGGACGTTGCTGTTAGCCGCTGGTTTTCTCGGGGAACTCCACACTCACATCACCTCACGTCATTCATTCTTCCAGCCGGACGGGCGACAGACATGTCTACCCAGTAGAGCAACCGGCCTAACCTTCACCCCCGCCTTCCCTCATACACTATGTAACCCTGCCAGAAGGCGGGAACACGAGCTCAATTTTATTATTTTTTTTAATAACTCATACCCACACACCTAATCCATTATACATATATTACTAAAGAACTTTCGAGACAATGTTTCAAAGCAATGATATTCCAACAACTATAAGTGAAATTCTGTACCATGGAAAGAAACCTAAATTACTTTTCGAAATATAAATACAACATGAGTAATACAAACGTGAAGTGAATAGTTCTGAGTTTTGAACTTTTCATAGACAAAAATTAGCTCTAAATAATATGGTTCCTGGCTTGGAAAACTGTCCCATCTCCATATTTTCAGAGTAAAAGCGTTTATTGTAAATAAACAAATAAATTAAAAGAGGTTAACGATTAGCGTATTTCTCAAGTACGTACAGTCAGAAGGATTGCTTTGCTTTATCATCTAAGTCGTCAAGAATCTGTATCAGACAATTTTGAAATTAACTTGGGAACGCTAACATTCATTGTTAAATATATTGGTTCATACTCCCTAGTAATAAATGTTATCTGGTCAATATGTTTACTTTTTACTGGATACTCACATGTCGTCCTAACTGTGTACGTGTGTGAATATGTATTATAAATTTAAAAAAGTAAATAAACATTTACCAACATATTATTTTTTAACTGATAGTAAAGAACATTTATAGTAACACTAAATTCGTAAATAAGTTACGCTGTTGCTATGTTTGTGATAAAGTCAATAACAAAAAATGTAATTTTAAAACACAACATTAAACTTTCTAAATAATGTCACTGATTTTTGTCAGAATAAGTTCTAATCTCAACATTTAAATATGTTTGAAGTTTCTATTTTAAAATGCTGTGATATAAAATTACATGAATGAAAATCACTCACAATACGTTACACAGCAGGGTAAACCTATCCTACTTCGTGAGACTTAACCTTCAAACTTCAGTAACAGAAATACGTTAAACATTTAAATCGTGATCTCATATTTGATACATTGGTCTTTTATTGCCGACATTACGAAAGTCTGCTCTTTGTCGGTAATATAATGAACTCGGTGTACAGATCCTTCACAATTATATGAAGCCTGTAAAGTTATATCAAGACTAGAGATGATGGTATATCGAGAAAATGTTTTGTGCCAACATACTCTTGACAGCGCTGTAGTATATTGCAACACATATGATTGGGTGATGTTCTTCTGACACAACGTAGCTGTCTACAGACTAATAACAAGCATCAAATTTTACAACAGTGGGATTCTTATTGGCTCAGTCAAATAGGGCTACAGCTCCACGTACAATAGGAAGCGAGTAAACTTCTGGTAAGCTGAACGTACGTTGAAACCCATCAAACAGTCAAGTTGTCCCGCGATAAATCATTATCTTTAATCATGACATATGGTCAGTTTACCCTATATTATAACAATAATTGTTTAAACTTACATTTTTCGTACCGAAATTCACATTGACTCTGTCGTTAACGTTTACGTAAATGAGTAAATGTGACACGTGCCAAGACTAGGAAGCAATCTTACATAACGTCCTAACTAGACAGCCGTCATTTAAAAATAGCAGCTTGTAAAAGTGTTCTCTGAGATTTATCACGAATTTCTTGATCACGGCTGAGAAAGTTTTCTCGTATCTGTCTTTGACATACGTCTCATAGTAAAGCTTTCACTTTCAACCGCATATCGACAAACAGAAAGATTATTTAACTAGTCTAGCTTGTCTATTCGAGGAGAACTGGATCCTTAACCCTTCAACTAGGTACACAATAATCTCATGACATCACGCCAAATGATACCCGGATAGTTGACAGACAAGTTGATTTCTCGTAGGAATTCCATGTCTGAGTTCGTGAGGGAATGGCTGCTAACATTTCTTCCGCTTTCTTCTCCTTAATTACTGTATAGGCAGTTCAAGAGAAAGTTAGCATTTTTTAGAATCCCTTTTTGTTTGTACTTTCAGCCCATTTGGATATTTCAACTAGAATGAACATTTGGGGAGGGCACAATTTTGTAAATACAGTTATATTCAAGCTACACCTACCTGTAATCAGTAACGTAGTCAGAATTTGTGAATTTTATACGGGGGAAGGATGGCTATCCTGAGAATATTATAAAGGATCACAAACCACCTCCCCCGAGAAAATTTTGGATTTCAAGGTGCAAAATAGTGCTAATTTAGCAGTTTTCATAGCTAAACATTGAATATTCTACTGGTAACAATATCACCAATTATTAAATATTAAATTAATTATAATTTTTTAAGACCTTGGTTGGTGTTTTTGGGGGGTTCACGTGTCCTAGTGCCCCCCCCCCTCAATTGCGCCTATACCTTCATGTATATAAGTTCTTCGCAGAATTGCTAATCGAAAAATTGTGAACTCGAACCACTTATTAATAATTGTAGTTCATGTGTGCGCCTCAATGCTTTTAAGTAACAGGACCTTCTGCGCTTCCCGTATTAAGAATGATAATGATACTGAGTATGATAGTCATACTGGGTCACGTGTGCACATGCATATGAACATGCTTCACCATGCTGCTGACATCATATGCATTACCTAGACTTCACTACTTCCCTATGCTTCTCCTCTCAGCTACCTTGTGGCTAGCCTTACACTCTAAATCTGAATTAGTCATTATTCACTGATTCACGTTGATGGATGGAGCAGTTTCAACAATATTAATAAGTGAAAATAGTCACTGTTTAATTAGTGAATATTCACTGATTTCCTTTAAGAGTGCCAACATCTCACAAGTTAAATCAGTTAATATTCACCAGTTTTTTCAGTTGTTATCAAAGAACCGTTTACACTTATTTAATCAGTGAAAAATTACTGGAAAATCTGTTGACATTCACTAACTAACTTATGGAATGTTGGCACTCTTCATCGGAATCAGTGAATAGTCACCGATTTCACAGTGGTTTCTCACTGATTTAATTAGTTGAAACTGCTCCATCCATCGGCGTGAATCAGCGAATATTCACTAATTCAGTTTTAGAGTGTAGGAAGGTTTCAGACGGCACTGAGGCCACTGAGCTGCTTGCCAAGGCCCTCTACGTCTTTGTTGACGCCCAGGACACAACGGTTTACAGTCAGCCAGGAGATTGTCGCCGACACATTGTCCTCTTACGACGTGTATGTCAACTGAAGGCCGCCTCATTTATGGGCTAATGAAGCTGCAAAGTTGTCTATGTAGCATGGGAGGGAGGCGGGGGGCGTGTGAGTCTGTGTCTTACGAAGCTTGTGGCTTGCGTCAGACGTCACAGACTGCACACAAAACTTGCGGAGTTTTCAGGCTCCGTTGAGTGTTTTTTTTCTTAGAAAAACCATACACATTGAGGTTTGAAGGCAAATCAAGCTACTAGCGCTTCTGTACAGTAAAAGGCGCGTTCTACACTGCATTCCAACGTCATACTTTTATTTTTATATTTGTACCAGATGTTATTTTCTTATTTTAGACATAAATTGTGATAAAACTTTGATCTTATGAAATTTTTTTATCTCTCATAGTTTTTGCGTAATAACTCGTAAACGTCTAACTTTGCATTTGACGGTTTTATGTACGACACTAAAACGAACTGACGGCGAACTGAAAAAAATTACAGTTAATAACGATGTTGTAGGCTACAACGTCTCTTATATAAAAGCATGACATGAAATATTTTTGTATTGAAAAAAAAAAAAAAACTAAAATTTGAAATTAAAATTAAAAAAATAAAAACACAAATATAGAAAGTTTGTGATAAAATGATCACTTATAAGACCATATTGTTTAGAATTTCAATTAAAAAATGTGTTGTTTTGACCTCAGATGTTTACTTTTGAGTATGGCACCATCTATAAACTTTGATTGTTAGTCAGGTATCTTTGTCTATATTAAATTGGCAGGAAACTATAACAATAATAATTTCAAAAGAAAAATGTAACTTCGGTTTCTAAAATACTCATTTTATCCCGAACTACTTATAGTAGGATCTAACGCTTCTTTCCTTGGAACGCGATAATACTTCGCTATAGTCCGTTACTATAAGGTTGTTAGGCGGCCACCTAAAGGGCGCGGTCTACCGCAATTTTCATCGTCATTATTTTATTTTGCATTCGTACAAGATATTTTTTTCTTGTTTTAGACACAAAATGTGACTAAATTTGGCTGTTATGAAATTTTTTTATCTCTCATAGTTTTCGCGTAATGGCTTGTTAAAGTCATATTTTGCATGTTTCCGTTTTAACGACCACACAAAAACCAACTGATATACTAAACTGAAAAAAAAAATCACAGTGGATAAAGACACTGCAGGCTACAATGGCATTCTCATAAAATTAAAGAATAAAAATAATTTGTATTTTTAAAAAAAAATATTGAACTTTTTAAATTTTTATTTTAAGTTTCAATTTTTTTTTTAAAATTCCAATAATTTTTATTCTTTAATTTCAGGAGCATGTCATTGTAGCCTGCAATGTTTTTATTCACTGTGATTTTTTTCAGCTTGGTATATCAGTTGGTTTTGGTGTAGTCGTTAAAACGGAAACATGCAAAAATATGACTTTAACAAGCCATTACGCAAAAACTATGAGAGATAAAACAAATTTTATAAGAGCCAAATTTAGTCACATTTTGTGTTTAAAATAAGAAAAAAATATCTGGTACAAATAAAAAATATAAAAAAATGGTGATAAAATTGCGGTAGTCCACGGGTCCTTATTTAAGCTATTTCACTATGTTTTATTTTTAAATCTTACAAAGAGAATACATATCGCTAAGCAGTCACAAATAAATATTGTAAATAGGTTAACTTTTTATTTCAAAACATAAGGAATTATTATTATCCATACTAATTATTGATATTAAGAATGTTTGATTAAGTCGGTATTTGGAAAAAGAAAAAATATTGAAACTGTTGATTTAAAAATTAGGCAACGTAGTACAAACAATTTCCATCATTCCTATGTAACGGTTTTGCGACGTCTGCTTCGTTTCAGGATTTGAAAAATGAAACTCGGTAAATCGGCATAAATAGGAAGGGACAGGTGAAGTCCGGCGTGCAGGAGTAGTGACACGCGGAAGACTTGTGATGTAGTTGCTATGTTGCGCGAGGTGCGGGTGTTGTCCCACGCCTTTGTCGGTCGACGTACAATGGTCTGGTTGACGCCAGGCGCCGCTAGTCTATAGTCGTGGAATGGCGAAAGGCAAGCTCCAGACACTCTTCCTCATTGCAGTGCGAAACTGCAGCGTCGTGTCGTGTTGTGTTGTGTCGTCACGCCAGTATTGTCTCTCGTGGGAGCAGCCTGCAGTTCCGGGACAAGCTGTCCTACCTCTTAAGGGCCCTATCTGTCAAGCTTGCTGTCAAAGAGATTAAATGTGACATTAGCGTTAAGATCTTTTCACACAATCAAATTTTGCTTCAACTTTCTTTCAAATTTATTGAATGCAATTTCTTGAATGTCTTGTGACGCAATGCTGACTTTATTACCGCGGCCCATTTTGTCTTTCAATTTATTGAATGTCATGAAATTCGTTAAAGATTTCCGTTTTAAACATGTTTGAAATTTTCTTGAATCAAAATATTTAAGGATGGAAAAGAGGTTTTCCTAACATTACTAATTAAAATAACACATTTATTGCATTCCGTACGCGAAATATACAATATTAAAAATAACTATGAACATTATTTGTTTTAATAATATAAACCAAATTAATAAGAAATTTTATATCCATTAAACCAGGTATTTTTGTGTCGTGCAGGGTTAGTAGATAAATTAAAATATAATTACATTAATTATTTTGTGCCTCATTTGTTTATTAATTGTGTGATAACTCTTCAAGTGGTAACTTTAATGTTTATTGAATAAAGTATTTTGAATCTTCGTGCTATTCAATAAATTGAATTCAGGAAATTTAATTGAATAAAAATATTTGTTCATGTGAAACGGCCTTTAGCGAAAACATTTCTCAATATACCAGTCTTACAAACAGTACTTTCTAACAAAAATTATTCAACACGACTTTTCTTAAAGATTGCAACAGTAAAGAGATATTATGATAATAAATGTCTGCCCCTATAATTTATTTCTGGAACACAAATATAAACGTTACATATATTAATACAGTAAGGTTAATGAAAGTGGCAACTTTGCTTTAAAATCTAACAATTTTGTTTGAAGGAGTAACTTTAAGCAATGTTCCCTTGTTTTTTTTTTTCCTTCAGATTTTGGAGTAACTATTATTTTAAGCTTAAGTGGGCGTGGTACATAATTCAACGTAAAAAACATTTATTTATAACTGTAGGTTTCTAATTAAACAATAGTAATCCTAGACAATAGTTTTAGCCAACATTTTAAACAAAATAGTTTCCAGTGTTACGAACTTCTGAGGCACAATTTCTGACGCCGGAATCTCGTGCATTTAACAGCGGTGCAAGAGATCACGCGTAAAGAATGAGTAATTTTGGATAAATATTTACTCATAAAGTTGGCAAATACCATTGTCTAGGATTGTCATTGAGTATTTTACCCATATTGGCTTCGAAGAAAGCGTAGAAAATCATTTGAGCTTTTCAGCGTTCATTTATTTACTACGCATTCTTAAGCGAGAAGAGAGGTCACAACACTAGTACATACATAAGTATATATATATATATATATATATATATATATATATATATATATATATATATGTACGTTCACATCACAAGCGAAGTGGGTATTTAAGTCTAAATGCATTTAGGTAAAAGAATGCATCATACATGCATACAAACATTTGTGTTTCAACGCAACCTGCATACGGACATACACACATACGTGAAGTAAAAAAGTAAATTATAAATTTTGTAGCAAAAACAGAACCGAAAAGTGGTAAATAAGATTTTACTATAAATGATCTCATGTTCTATAAATTAGAGTTAAGGCTACGCCCAGTAGTTTTACAGTTATCTTGAAAATATACCCTCCCACAAAGACGATCCGAGTTCGATTCCCGGTTGGGTTGGTCCCTGGATTTTCGCATGTGGGAATCGCGCCGGACGATACCACTGGACGGTTGGTTTTCTCTGGGATCTCCTGTTTCCCTCACCCCTTCACTCCATAGCGGCTCTAGACTCGTATCACGTCACGCTCACCAGCACTCAAGACCTGGATGTTATGTGCTGTGCCAAATTTCTTCAATCATTAAATCAAAAATATTTTTAAAACTACATAATATTCATATCGAAGACACCTTACATATTTTTGTGACAAATATATAATAATTTGCAACTTTTTTTGGCAGCATTTAACCTCATAATTTTTTAGATTTTTGCACCCAAATCATCACTAAGTTAGTTATGAAAGCAAGCCAAAATCAAGCAAAGTATTTTTTTTTTAACTAATTTTTCAAAACGCCTACAGATAAGTGTGCACCGTATGACTGCACTTATTCTTGAATATTTTTCAAAGCAGTTTGTTTTAAAAATTGTTTTTTTCTACCAATGTGAAAGAAAAATTCCGAAAATGGCCTTAAGGGCGCCGTCTACTAGAATCGTGAAGAGGCGCGCAGACCTTTAACAATCCTGATTTCATTCGAAAACCATTCAACATGTTGTTACGCGGTTAGGCTACGAAAAGCATTTAAGGATCTTAGTACAGGTATATAATATTGCCATTAACTGTTATCGTTCCTAAAAAGTATATTTTTGTGTGTGAAAAAGATCGAATCGGGACTTTTGACGCTGATTTTTATACAAGAGTAATCATTTTCACTATATTATGAATATTATAGATCTGTAGAGCGACTCTTTCCCTTTCGTCGCGTAAGATAAAATTATATGGTCACCGCTTAGTGTCCCATAGTAAAAACAGTTCGGCGGGAAGCTTGCACGCTAGTTCAGCGCTTGGCTCGTTGAGGCGACGTGGCATTTGATACGCGCTTCAAGATCGACCTTACAGCTCCGTGGCTTTTGAGCCTCTCACGCGCGAGTAGACGGCGCCCTTAAGCGTCAAAGTGCGCCGGAAATGAGCCTCGCAGCGCCTGCTGATAGGCAAGCAGCTTCGTAGTTCGGTATTAGCAGTTGCATATCTCGCCGGCGGTGCACGGAAGTGCAAGTACTTTGAAAACTCATTGTCAAGTCGCTGAAAAACAGATTAATAAAAAGTGCGGTATTTGCTGTTACAGACCGAATGTATTAATTTAATTCTCGCCCAGCAGATCAAAGCGAATTTTTGGTCCAGTTTCAGGCTAGTTGCACAGTTCTTTAAAACATCAGTTACAGGCTAGTTTTCACATTTTTTGAAAGGGGAAACGGGTTAAATGAAAACATGCGTTATTAAGGGAGCCACCTGGGTGAACATATTATGCACGTTTGTGACCTAGAAGTGCAGAGGCGGTAAGGACGATATATCACGCATTTGACACCCGGACTTAGTCTCTAGGCGCAAGCCACTGAACTGGCGTGCGACAACCCGCCTCTATGGAACATTCGGTCGCTACCCTTTCATTGTATAACGTAATATTAAAAGCTGAAGGCGTCTTGTACACGCATATACCTTTTGAAAGATTCTGCGCAAATATTTTCATACTTAAAAAGGACCGGAAAAACCAACACATTCGCCCTTATACGCCCACTATGAAATATGCTGTAATGTGCAGTTGTGTACTGTACTTTGAATGATATTTCTAAAAAGTCATAACTTACGCATGCTGAGTGGTTTCCAAATAATATTGTAATGGTTGAGATACTGCACGCAGTACGGAGGCCTGAGCAGCCAACTGCATGGGCGGCCATGTTGCTTGTCTGTGTTATGAAAAAGTACTACAATTTTTGTAACAATATCTCCATATGTACATATAAAGAAAACATACTTGGAATCATGCTTCTGAGTTTTTAAAATTATTTAAAATTATAGCACGCCTATTAGAAACAAACTCTTGTGGTTTCTTAAAATTGCTAATCAAGTTTTTTAGACTAATGTATATCGAAAGATACCAACCAGATTTGTAAATCAGACTAGAGGAGCGTATGTATGAAGTTACATGAAACGTTTCCAAAATAAAAATACAGGAATATGATTTAAGGGCGTTCAAATGAGTAAAAATAGAAATTTTTGTATTTTTGTGAAATAGTGTTAGTTTTGCAGACGTTGCTTGGGAGTGCATAGTCCTCTTACAAATAGCTCAGGCATTTTCCCGAAATGTGCATTATAAATTTGCACGTGTTTTTTACATTTTATAAATCTCGAAAACCATTGAACATTATGAAACAAAATAATTCATATTGAAGCTACAATTCAGGGGCTACGTCTTGATGTATACAAAAACACTTTACAAAATATTTTTGTATTAAATAGATGCTGAAATTTTGAATTGTTTGCAACCTCGAGAACTTCTTTTAAGTGTAGGTTATCTACGCAAATAAGTTGAGTCTATATGAGTACTTTATACAGAAGAACAAACTGAAGGATACATTCCCTATAAGATTAAGGAACAAAGAAGGTGTAGTGTACATACGTATTTCCAGGAAAGGTTAAAAACTACTTTATGTGGACGCCACTTTTTACCTAAGTCCTATCGTATGTCATTAAAAAATAAATAAATAATGAAAATTCCTAAAATAGCATTTTATAGCATTGAAGCCTAGTCTCCTACAAGCAAAGGAGAAAACAACATCGTGGCATCTGTAGTACAATACTTTGACTTTTGACACTTGCAGTAGCGATTACTGATCTAATTTGCATTCCACTGGACTACGACGACCGGGCTTTAAGGCCGACCTTGACTTGTTTGTTTCATCGCCTCTATGCTCAAGGCGCTGTCTTCTCATTGAAAACTTCTCTTGACCGGGCGCAGTTAACGGCAGAGTCTGAGAAGCAGAAACTACCTCTGACTTAAATTGTTTACTGGGGCCTCGGTGCCCGAATGTTTAGACCTCTCGGCTCCCACCAAGGCGATCCGGGTTCGATTCCTGGAGTGGTCGGTCCCCGGATTTTCGCATATGGGAATCGTGCTGGACGATGTCGCTGGTCGGTGGATTTTCTTGCGGATATCCCGTTTCCCCCGCCTTTTCATTCCGGCGCTGCTCCATACCTCATGTAACCCCTCACCAGTGCTGAATACCTCGATGCTAAGCGCTGACCAAAATCTCTCACTAACTCTCTGACAGGTTTTAGCATGTTTTCTTCCCCGGATACTTGCAGTGTCTCGGAGCGGGTAAAGTCAGTAACTTGCTGAGAGCGTGCGCGCGTGACCGCCTACACTACTAGATCATGGCAGCATTCGTAACTAATGACCGAGGCAATTGAAAGGACCTTCGTGGTAGCTGTAACGTATCGCCGGCCTATAACTTCACCTGGTCGCAATTCGTGATCTCATTGGACGCGCTGATGCAAGAGGGAACCAAGTTGCAGTTCATCGGGACCGAGATTCTTATTTATCGACGTGTGTCTATAGTTCCTTCTACAATGAAACGGAAGCGTCGATCACGAACGCAGAGGACGAAGACGTACTAAAATACGCATTACCTCCTGTTTGCTTGCTATACAATACACACGAAAACGTAAAAAAAAGGACCATTTTAAATTTTGTATTTCAGGCTCTATGGATACCTATTCAGGCCATAAAAACAAACGTGAAAATGTATGACAATCTCAATATGTTTAAATTATTCTGCAATATTATACACAACATTAAACGTTCACCATAGTTATTTACTTTGTTGCAACATCAGTTTTCACTGTTTACTGTTAATTGTGCGTATTTTGAGATTATAAAAACGGCGGCTAGCTATACCAGGCAAAGTATCACAGTGAGATTGCACAGAAAATTACTAACGTAGTTAGCAAATTCTGTATTGATTGGCTACACGGATTGACGAGAACGAAAGAGTTTGGATTTGTCATCTACATTACGTGGCCGCGGTCATTTACGCTTCGGTAATCTTGCTATTGTGGAATAAAATCGGAGGATCTTGCGTTATTATGTCTACCATCCGTGGTAGTTTCTGTGGCATAGTAGAATCGGCTTAAAAAAGTGGGAGGGGGAATAATTTTTTTCGTGCTCTTATTATTTCTCTAATGTAGTATTGTTGAGTTGATATGTTTGTAGGATGAAATTTAAACATCATCCTTATGCTTAGGACTTTACCCAGTAGTGTAGTGGTCAGAACACTCGCCTTCAAACAGGGAGGGGGGAGGGGTCGATTCCCGTTAACTTTAGCCATCCTTGTATTCCGTCGTCTCTTTATATTTCCTTCGTTATCGCCTATGTTGTCGATGTTACGAAGCCTATATACCTGGAGCGTGAATGGTGTTGTAGGGCGCCCCGTTTATTATATTCTGAGTGAAACTGCTAGACTTATTCCCAATATATTGATCTACAAAAAGAACACAAGTTGCAGCTATGCTTCTTTCGTTTTAAAAATGTAAGACGCCTATTAGAAACATTATTAAGGAGCCTTTCAAAATGGCTGAAAATTGCCTTATTTTTTTAATTGTAACTACAACAATACTGCCTGGATTCGTAAAACACGACGTTGGAATGAAGTATGTGTTGGACTTTACTTCAAACTTGCCACAAATGAAATTATTGTAGTGTCTACGCTGTAGAAATTGTTTTAACTAGGTATTCCCTTGACTTCAGAACAATACACGAAACCTCCTGTAGTGGTTAATGTCAGAAATTTTTACATAACTTCTCGAATTACAATTAGTCGACTATAGAACATCATATATGCATGTTTAAAACCATCACTTGCATGTCCGACTAGAATGGCAAATATTTAAAGCTCAAGTTACGGTGAGCAATGAGACAATATACTTTTGAGCGACTCTATTGCTTGCATATGACAACTAAAAGCGTAATTCCATGTAAGTATTGGTACAATACCACTCTTCCGCACAACTGCGTTCAAAGAACTGCATTCAGGGGAGACAAGTTTTATCTTCCACCACCATTTCTTCAATAATACATTAAATACTTTCATTATTCCTAGTACTTTATATAATATATTCCAGACTCATCACATTCCATCATTATTTTCACATCAAAAATAACTGCCAAGCGACAGTTTTGATAAAGTAAGGAAAACATTATTATTATCATAATCTACGTAGCAAATTCAGAGACGTGCAACAAAAATTTGAAAGATTCACCTACCAACCCATAGAGGAAGAAAAATGTAAACAAAAATAACTTAAATAAGCCTACACATTACTAAAATTACTGTATAAGGCTTTCAGATCTATAAAACAACTAACATACCCCCGCGGCTTTACTCACGTGTATTATTCATAGCTGATAATATTTACTATAATTGAAAAACCTCTTTGTACACAAGATTGGTACTTCAGTCATCAAGTGCTAGAATGACCAAGCGGCTAGTTGAACTAATTCTGCAGCAGGATAAGTAGTTATAGATGTCCACGCGAAAAGTAGTCTTACGTTTGTATCTGCCACCAACAGCGACTTCGCCTGGGCTTTATTTATAGCACTGTAAAGTTGACGTTGTGAGGTAGCTATGGACTCTTAAATGTAGGAGGTTAATAGAATAAAAAACGTCTGATTTACCGTGTGCATAACCATTGGTGACGGTGCCCTCAGTTACATATTTTCAAAATATTCACCTGAAGTTGAAAGCCATTAGAAAGTTTTGGTGGGAAAAGGTTTCGCGGAAACGTATTTGGTGCCCCAATCTTGAGATTAGTGAGATGATATGTGAGGTGATGTTGTCGAGGGACCTAAGTGGAAAGTGAACTGCATAATACATCTTACCCCTTATAAACGACTGCGTGCAAATTGCATTAATGTGTCAGAACTGAACGTTCGTACGCAGCTTTTAACGGAATTCGAGCCCATAACCTCCCGGAATGTAGACCTGAGCTACAAACAACTACGTCACGTAACGTAGAAATAATCCACAGAACAAATTTAATTTGAAAATAAAATATTCATGTTTTGGGCTCATAGAAGTTAACACCGCGTCTCGACAGGTTACTGTAGAGTGAAACTCTTGTTTAATATATTTCTCGCTGGTTGTGCTTGCTTGTCGGATCGTCTGCCTTGAAAGTTTGCACACTTGTTTCATTCTTAAAAATCAAGTTATCTTATAAAGTAAAAAAAACCTACATATACTGTTTTAAATATTTACGTGAGCATCACTCTGACTCGAACAACACCTCAATATATCTAATTGTTAGATATAACGGGTTGATGGAAAGCAAATTTTGTGCTTTTTCACCCTTTTGGGTTTCGAATTTCAAAATATTTTATTTAACACTTTAGACATTTGTATAAGTATTCAACTGAAGTGCAAATCACAACGGTAGCCCGTTCTGCCGAACAAAAATCGATTATTCATTAAAAACACATATAACCTCTGCACAATACTAGGAGCTCGAATTCCGAATAATCTTAAAACTGGTTTGCGATCATTTCTGTAATCATCATCCTAAAGCAAAAATTAACTGTATATCTCGACGGGTTCGTTATATTTCGATGATTTATCTAAAACATATTACACTTCTTTTCACCTCCTAAGGGAGTGAATTAAAAAAAAAACTTTAATCACGTTTTAAACTACTTTTATCGGCGTCTCGCGGACGTGAAAAACACGACAATAGCCCGCTGGACACAAGATATATAGACGATTAATTTAAAACACATTTCAACACTTTTCTCCCCAATTCACCTCCTTAGGTGGCAAATTTCGGAAATTCGTGAAATTACTTTTCAGGTATTTGAGTAAGCATCAATCTTAAATAAAAATCACGTCGCTGTATAAATAAATCTATGTGGTAGATATATATCGATTGTGAATAGAAAATACTTTTTACCCTTTCTTTGCCTCTTTGGGGCCGAATTCGGAAAACTTTTTAAAATTGTATTTATATATTTACATAAACATAAATCTAAAGCAAAGACCATTTCGATATCTCAATTGGTTCGCTAGATATAGAGGAATAATCGAAACAATATTTCACGTATTTTCACATCCTAAATTATCAAATTTCGAAACGTCTTGGAGTCCTATCATAGACATATGTATACGTAACCAATTGAAGTAAAATTCACGACGATAGTCAATTGTGTTTCAGTGATATAGGCTAGACGATTCATAAAAAAAAAAACACCTTTTGCCAATTTTTACTGCTTGGGGATCTAATTTCAAAAAAATCTTGAAACTGCTTTTGGATATTTACGAAAACAATGTTTTGAAGTGTATACCAACCCTCTATCCCACATGATTCGATAGATATAGATAGTTAGTCGGAAACACATTTAAAGTTTTTTCACCCCCTTAAATGTTAAATTTCGAAAAATCCTTAAATTGGCTAATATACATTTTTACGAGTGTCCTAGTAAAGTAAAAATCACGATGATAGGCCGTCGGGTTCGAGCTCTACCGACATTTCTTCGGAAATATATTTTCCCCCTTTTCACCCCCTTAGACGTCGAATTTCGAAAAATCACTTCATAGTGCTCGCCTACGGCCTGAGGGAAAACCACACAAAAAAATTTACGATTCTAGGTTCAGTGGTTTGGGCTGCAGTTTGATTCGTATATAGTGTATATAGAGATAATTTGTCGTGTGACGGTTCATTATTAATAATCACTAGCTATCCCTTTGCGGCTTCGCCAGCGTGTACTATAGAAAAGAGTAACTAAATTTTAGTTACGTGTTAATTGATGGTGATACTATATTCTATATTATACTATATTCACTGTTTATCTTTAAAACATCAAATACAAACAGATTTGTCCAGTCCACTGCGCTAAGCGTACTTTTTTAATTCATCTTTATCTATATATATATATATAAAAATGAAAGGTGACTGATTGACTGACTGACTGACTGACTGACATATCAAACTGCAGCCCAAACCACTGGACCTAGAATCGTGAAATTTTTTGTGGGGGTTCCCTTTAGGTCGTAGGCGAGCACTAAGAAGGGATTTTTCGAAATTCGACCTCTAAGGGGGTTAAAAGGGGTGAAATGTGTTTCCGAAGAAACGTCGATAGAGCTCGAACCCGACGGCCCATCATCGTGATTTTTACTTTAATAGGACACTCGTAAAAATGCATATTAGCCAATTTAAGGATTTTTCGAAGTTCAACTTTTAAGGGGCTGAAAAGACGTTAAATGTGTTTCCAATCAACTATTGATATCTATCGAACCCTTC
>PNEQ01016170.1:5790-19126 GCA_003012365.1 Medauroidea extradentata
AGTGCTCGCCCAGAAATAGTTGAGGTGACTTTTATATCTACGGATTACGACTTGCCGTTTTCCTCCGTAGTAGTACTTGGTCCGGCACTTTATCTACCCTAATTCCGACTACGCGGTTATCAATACCTACTGCTGGTTACATTACTAGAAATAAAAAGGCAGTATGCCAAAAAGAGAAACAAATAAAGACTGATTTCTCTAACGAATCCGTCCTCTAGGCTTCACAATCCCTCTACCACGTTTTACACGTCCTCTTCCTGCCGCCATCACGCCCCAACTAATCAAAACATTCAGCCGGCCATCTCCCGGCCACGAGCTCCGATGTACGACGACTCCTACTGACCGATTACAAACAAGAAAACCTTAGCCGGCCATCTCCCGGCGACCGGTCACGAGCTCCGATGGATCACTACTAACTTTCCTGGGCGGACACTCGGACTTACTCGGCCAAGCGGCGGAGGGATACATCAGGATCCAACTCGCCTAAAAAGCTGGTTAATTGACGTTTATAACCTAAAAGTTTTACGTAACATAGATACTGATAAATTTACAAAGCATTTCATTTCATAATCCCAGCTAAATATTCATTAGTTTATTAATTGGGGATGGGCAGCATCATCAATCTGTCGCGGATCACCACCTTTTTAGTGTTGTAGCACACTGCACTACCACCCACGTTGATCGAGAAACGCCCTGCAGAGCCCCCGCTTTCCAGCACGTCCCTGTTCGTGCCTCCAAGTGAGTGAACTCTGACCTGCCTGCCAGATAAATCTATCTAAGCACGGGCTAGCTCCGAGCTTATTTGAAATTTTAAAAACCAGCACTTCTCGGTACGTGCTTCCAAGCAAGAGAACTACGACTAGCCTGCCACATAAATCCCATTCCAGGAGAAGCAAGCTAAGAGGCTACTTGAAATTAAAAAAATCGAAACAAGGCAAAATATAAGATAGGTTTGCTTAGAAAAGTTGCTAGAAATTAAATTAGCTTTAAAATGAGTCCAAACACGACATACATCCGATAAAATTGACACGTAAAATTCTATGCTTTTCTCTTGCTCTAAAGTTAAATTTAAAATTAAAAAGAAAATTTTAATGTAAATTTCTCTACTCGCATCCCCAATTAATATGTTGGATCCCGCCGTATACATCCTTATACCTGGTCAAGTTGGCCTGCTTAATTTGTCATAAACAGAGAAAAAAATATTAATTAAGGCAAAAAAAATTGAAATTACTGTATGATACGAGGCCAAGTAATTGCTACGTGCCAGTGCACGTCACAATGTTTCAAGGAATTACGTTTTTCGTCACAAATGAAAACGAGTGCCCCCTTTTTTTAATAAAATTACGGTACGAAATTTTGATGAGCGTCATTCAAAATAAAGGGTACTTCCTCGCAGCGAAGCGGCAATCAATGCAGCTGGAGCGCGTGCCGAGATACTTTGTCTCGCCAGCCTACAACTCTCTGGCGGAGAAAACGAGGATCTAGGTCTGCATGCTGACATCCTTTGTCTCGCAAGCACAAAACTCTCGGGCGGAGAAACCGAGGATCTAGGTACTGTACCACACATTCATGTGTCTACCGTCTAGCGCTAGGCTGGTAGACAACAGCGCACAGGAATGCAATGACCTTGCAAGCAGCTGTTGTAGTCCGGCGTTGCCGTGTAGCGCGCGGCGTGTCTCAGTCCGGCGTTGCCAAGTCGGCGCACTCCTGCCGGCAACTGACATATCGCCGGCCGTCGTCGTGCATTTCCTTGGCTCTTGGGCGCCCGGAGGGCAGTAGTAGCCAATGTTATTCACGTATGTGTCTACTATTATGTTTATATGACGGTAATAAATGCATTGAAAATTTTTCAACTAATTTTTTAATGTTTCTGGCAAAGGAAAAAAATATTTTTCTGTCAGGAATTTAAAAATTAGTAATTTAATTTTTTCAAGATTTTGTACCTTCAAAACCATGACTCGTCTTATGTGCGGGGTCGTCCTATATGCCGGCAAATACGGTAATACATACCAGCACTCAATTGTGCCTGTGCCAAACTTTCGACATTGATCTTTCCAATCTGTAGGAGAATTAACCTTAATACAATGTATGCAAAAGCAACCCATTGTGATTGTTGTTCTCTTGTTGTCTTTGCCCATTATTGTCACCATTTTCATGCACCTTGATTGATCCTTGTCTTTTTTGACCATGAGTACAGTAAATTGTATTTTCTGTTTAACTCAGTCTTTAACATTTTGGAGGTAATAGTTTTGCTTGTCTATGATTATTTTAAATTACAGTTAATTATGTTTATTCTTGTCTGATATTTATACTGTTTATTTAGGTTATTAATCACAATGAGAATCGTTGTTAACTGGTGTTGTATCAGGTTAGTACCATGCAGACCATCAATTTAATTTATGTATTTTTAATATCTGTTTTAATTTGAACATAACTACAAATTCTTTTTTTAACATAACTACAGATTTTTTTTTTAACATAACTACAGATTTTTTTTCTGTTATTATAGGTATTTTTTCTTTTGCGTATACTGTCAACTGCAGATTTAACAGCACTTCATGGTTCCTGCCCTTTCCGGGAATAGGGTCGTTATTTCGGAGGGGTCGTTATTAGAAATATTACACATTTTCGGCAATCCTGACCTCTAACATATTGACATTTACCGTTTTTATCATTGAATCGGTGTTCACTTGTCTTTGGAGCAAAAATTACGTGTTTTTATAAAATTATACACATTTATTTTGAAAAGGAAACGCGTTATTTTTAAAAGTATGCCATTTAAGTGGATCATCCACCTTTGTTTACTTCAATATAAATCACAAATGTTGAGATAATGTGAATTCTAGCGCCCGCAACGTCCATTTTGGGATGAAATTTTCAAGAATTCCGCAATGAAGTTTATTGAAATAATATTTTTCAGTAGAGTGAAGAATTTTGAATAAATAGATACACTGGAAGCAGTTATATGACCTTTCTTTGGCTCAAAATTAAGCTAAAACATCGCCTGCAATATAGATTCTTGCAGCCACAACAACCGTTTTTGGAAGTTATTTGCAGGAAAGCCGCACCAAAGTTCATTGAAATAGTAATATTTTTCAGTAGAGTGAAGTATTTTGAAAAAATAGATACACTGGAAGCAGATGTATGACCTTTCTTTGGCCCAAAATTAAACAAAAATTTTGCTGGTAATACAGATTCTTGCGGGCACAACGACTGTTTTTGGATGTTATTTGCGAGAATACTGCAACAAAGTTTATTGAAATAGTAATATTTTTCAGTAGAGTAAAGTATTTTGAATAAACAGATGCATTGGAAGCGGATATGTGACCTTTCCTTGGCTCAAAATTAAGCAAAAACGTCGCCGACAATAAAGATTCTAGCGTCCGCAACAACCGTTTTTTGGAAGTTATTTGCAAGAAAACCGCAATGAAATTTATTTAAATAGTAATATTTTTTTTTCAATAGGATGATATATGTATTTTGAATAAATGATACTCTCGACGTGCATATACGACCTTTCTATAGCTCAACATCAAGCATGAATTCATTATAATGTAACATAAATATTGTCTGCAACTTAAATTAAGTGCCAGCAATGTCGGCGTTTCGAAACTATTTAAAAGGTAATATCGCAATGTTATAAATTGAAATAGTAATTTATTTCAATAGGCTTGTACATTCTGAATTAATGTATAGGGTTGACATCTAAGACGCTTCTTCGACATATTAGGCCCAAACGTTGTCGGCAACGGTAATTCTAGTTGGCACAACATACGTTTTGATAAAGCTGTTTGCATCCTGGGACCTTGTCTTGACAGCTAGCGACTACACACACGTGTATAATAATTTGTGTGTACATGGACCTATCTGGAAACTGGTTAGTTCAAAAACAACATACACAACATGTCTAACCTACATCACTTGTGCCACTTTTGACCACTACCCAGTCACAGCTCCTGACGCTCGCTCAGTAGATGGGACGTGATAGTAACACTACTCCCTTTGTTTTGCAGTTCTTTCACTTCTCTATCTCGGCCGGCCATGTGAAAATAATCTGCTCGCATAATGAATCTACTATGTGCACAAGTTTTTTACACACTTCACCAGTGTGCTCTCTGTTTCAATTTGCTAACCAACAGTAAATAATTACAAACGTCAAGATATTGATCATTGTTAATAAACTTGGGTAACACATTCAGAGAACAACTTTAAACCTACACAATGTTGTTTCACATTTTCTTTTCACCAACATATACAAATGTATCCGCAGCTGTTATTTACGGTCAGACTGATTGTGTGCGTGTGGGCGCGAGCGTACGTATATTATAGGCTAGTGACTCACCAGACGTGCTGTTGTCAAGTGTCGTACTGCCCTATGCCACGCACATGTGAGACATGCACCAGACGTTAGGTAGTGTTAATATGAAATGTCCTGCTTTCACTTGTTAAAGCAATGCTTTATAGTGTATATATCATCAAATGACATGATGCTTATTATATTTAATAGCATTTAGTTAACAAAACGGAAAACGTCTTAAAGCTTAAATAAACACTACGTATAATTGTAATATGACAGGCACAAAGACTGCCTACCGTATAAAAGGGCAATAGACATTGTTGGCAAAAAAGTTACGGCGCGCACATGATGAAGTAGAGGTGAGCGAATGGCCTTATTGGAGTGGTTGGCCAGTGGTGGGAAAGAGGCGGGCGGATCGCCGACTGGCCGGGGGATGGGAAGGGGCGTTCGAGCTGGCCGGCTGGCCATTGCGTCGCGCGGAAGGAAGGGACAGTAACGTATATTTGTAGAACTAACATGTCGTGTGCTGCAGTACAGTTTTCTAGAAACAACTGCAACCATATGCGGCCATAATATGCAACACCTTTTTCTGCTATTTTATTTGAATTAAAAGTTTTTTAAGCAAATTTTTTTTTTCAATTTTTCATGGTTCCTGGAAAAAGGGTCGTTACTTCGAGAGGGTTGTTATTCCCGGGGTCGTATAATCAAGCGTCGACTGTAGTTTTTTTTCTGGTTTGTGACCATGTTTTAGGCGCCACGAGGAAGGAAGAGATTGGTAGCAGCTTCAAATAATAACGGACACAAAATAATTGTGCCTTGTTTAAACCTGCATGAATTTGCTTCATTCTAAGGCTTGGCAAATAGGCCACCAATTTACTGTACATAAGGAGAACAACCGAGTTATATAGAAAAAATTCGAGCGGTAGGCGTCAAAATATTTGTTTTAGACTGATCAAGAATTGAAGCCAAGGACATGGTCGTAGAAGTGCAGGTCTGGACACTTGCCTATCTGCCAATATATTTTGCTTGGCCCTCTTGTTGTTTGGCTGTAGTTCGTCAAGTTACAGAGAATGTTGTGAGTGTTTGGCGCTACTATCAGTGCAGTCGAGCTCAAACTCCTCCCACTTTTTTCCATTGTTAACATTATAAAGTACTGTAAATAAAGATTGCTGAAGCCATAATTTAGGATTTTGAGCAAAGGAAGTACAGTGGAACCCCTGAATTACACCCCCTGATTCTACACTTTCCTGCCATTTACACTGTTTGTATTTGGTCCCATTTAATGATTTTACATTATAACCTTCCCTCAGATTACACTTTCCTGCATTTTACACCATTTTTTACTGGTCCTTTGAGAAGTGTAATTCAGGGGTTCCACTGTATTTCATAAATTGATAAAAAGTGAGAGGGAAGTGGACGGAGCTTGAGCCTGACCGCCCTGAAAGTATCGCCGAACACTCACATTCTCGGTAACTTAACGAACTGCAGCCAAACAACAAGGGGTCAAGCAAAATACATTGGTAGATAGGTGAGTGTATGTATACCAACATCTTGTGCGTGTGTGCACGCGTCCATGCAGTGTGTGTGTGCGTGTCTGTGTCTATCACAGTCTATTTTTCCATAATGTAGAAATTTCAAATTTTGCTTAAACATCTGTAAGCACAAACGTTTAACTGTCAGTTCGAGTTTCATTTTATTCTGCACTTCATTGAATTCGCTCAATATGACTGAATAGTGAACTTCCTTTAATATTTGTGTTGGTAGATAGTAAAGATAAAAATTGTATCAATTCCTAAGGACGGTTTCCATAGTTTTCCGCTTTGAATGTTTAACAGCAAAACTGACTCTGGAAACTGCCATTAGAGCCATTTCAGTCATCCACAATACACGTAGGAGATATGTGGAAGTCTAGCAACAACCTTGAGTTTGTAACGTTAGAACACCATTTGTGAGTACTGTACACATCCTGTAGAAATGTGGAATGGTTGAAGTACTGTACATACCTTATTTTTCAAAAGCTCGGTACAGCACGACAACCTATCCACCTGCTCCCATGTAAGAACTGCACCCAACATTTTCAACATACTCTCAAGAATGTACTGTATCTCTTAAGTTTCAATTTAATTGCCTTTTGTTCAAAAACTTACTTAAAGTAAATTAAATATCAACTTAATTAAATATGTGAATGGCATCTTGAGAATATAATTACACCCTTAAGAGTGGGTGGTACATAATTCAACGGCAAAGCATTAATCTATAACTGTAGGTTTCTTGAAGCTAATTTACGAAAATTAAGGAATAGCAATCCTAGACAATAGTTTTAGCCATCACTTTAAACAAATTTGTTTCCAGTTTTACTAACTTCTAAGGAACAATTTCTGACATCGAAACCTCGTGCATTTAACTGCAGCGCAAGAGATCACGCATAACGGATTAGTAATTCTGGATAAATATTTACTTTTAAAGTTAGCAAATACCATTATATATGATTGCCATTGCGTATTTTATCAATATTGGCTTCTATAAAAGCGTAGAAACCAATTGATGTTTTCAGCGTTTATTTATCTACCATACATTCTTAAGTGGCCAGCATTGCTTGATGTATTAGACGATATAAATCTCTTTTATGTTATGTATTGTGTGGTATAAGTAGCGAGGTAAAGGGTGGTCAGCTGGCTGCGAGACACGCTAATACTTGACAGCTACATCATGTAGTATGTACTGCACTCTTGTCTGCAGTTGTCAGTACATACACAGCTCTCTGTACCGTGGCTCAATCTGGCAGAGTAGTTAAACACTATCTTATTCTTGGTTGCCTGCGCTACTACACACAGGCCTGCGAGAGCCTAGATGTTCACTCAACAGACCAAGTGAGCGAGACAAGGGATCTAGGTGCACTCTGTCTTGGCACCACTTGACGCAGTTTGGTACAGAAAGCTCGGCGCATCCCAGCTTGTGTTGCGTATTTACTGCCTACGAGCTGTAAAATTATATTGAGGGCACGGTTCACCTCAGTTTTTAACATCTTTTTTTATTATATTTGTACCAGATATTTTTTTTTCTTATTTTACACATAAATTTTGACTAAATCTTCATCTTAGAAAATTGTTGTATCTCTCATTTTGCGTAATGAGTCATAAACTTCAAAATTTGCACTTTACGGTTTTATGTACGCCAATAAAACCAACTGTAATACCAAACCGAAAAAATTCACAGTGTATAACAATGTTGTAGGCTACGAAATGACACACACAAAAACAAAAAAATAAAATATTTTCGTATTTAATTAAAAATGCTGAATTTTGTAATGAAAATTTCACAATTTCAAAAATTATTTAAAAATACGAAAATGTATTAATTTTTTATTTTATGTAGTTCAAATCATAGCCTATAACATTTTCATACACTGTGAATTTTTTCGGTTTGTTATGTCGGTTGGTTTTAGCGGCGTACTTAAAACCGTAAAGTCGAAATTTTGACGTTTACAACTCATTACGCTAAAACTACGAGAAATACAACAATTTTATAATACACTAAACCCCCGATTTTACGAACCCTGGATTTAACGAAGGTAGCGATTCTACGAATACAATCTCAGGAACCCTCAAAAAATAATAAAATTATATGACAAAAAAATTGTACGGAATTATGTTGACAATGAATAAAACATACTGTATCTAATTCACGGCATTAAAATATGAATTGTAGAGTTGCAGTTATTACTTGGTAAGTTACAATATTAAAAATAAAACAAAAATAGCGAAAATCCGTTAAAAAATGCGGCAGTGACAGTTTGAAAACCGCGCGGCGGCGGCGCCGCCTGTGCCAGGCCGGCCGGCCTGTCTCCGTCAACTACGACGTATTAGGATCTATATTGAGGTCGTACTATAGTCGCAAAGTTTCAGCGCATGCGCATATGCTCATTTAAATATAGTACAGCCTCCTTCTAGGCTGTTTCACGACGTCATATATCTCTCGTCTCGCGCCGAATGAGTTTACTTTTTTACACGAACTCTATAAATAATAGCGTGATATTTTTCTTAATTGCGTTAACACCATACGTACTTAAAACAATTAACTTGGCGCATAATTTGCTTAAACAATGCGTTACTGCGTGTCGTAAAACGTGCGTTTCACAAGTGTGCACGATAATAGCGCTACCTGTTATCCATGCGAACAAACATTTGTCTCCGGGTATGTAGAACTTGGAAAATAAATAGACGTTCGTGTATTACGTAATCCCGGAACTCCTAATTTATTTTTACCGCATATACTGACTGTGAAAGTGATTATTTTCATTCACTTTTTATACATGTAATTCTCAACGATTTTAGGTAAGAACGTCACAAAATGGCGTTTTTGGAACAACGTCGCTATATGCTACGGTGCCGCTATCTATCCTCCATCTTGTGAACGTTCGTACAGTTGCGCTATCTGTCCACTCTGCACGCTACTACGTTCTCGTACAATTCATCAACAACGTCGAGGGAATGTTTTTACGTTAAGTTATATAAAACTGCGCAGTGAATAAATACATCCGCCTATTCCTTCTTTCTTTGGTGAATAATTTACAGGGGCATTTTACTAGTAAGGAATGCCTACTTTTTTTTTCATTAAACGCTACGCAAATCGGGCTATTCGCTCGTGAGAAGGCACTCGACAGCTCGGTTTTCTCTTTTTTTTAGGACGAAGGTCGATCGTATCTATTCTTTAGCGGTGTTCTTTTGATCGTAAGACGTCTGCCTATTGATATAAATTTATATTTCAACTATCACTTGCGTTATTTTTCCGTTAAATGCTACGGAATTCGGTCTATTCGCTCGAGAGAAGACACTCGGAATCTCGATTTTCTCATTTTTCTAAGAAAAGGATTGGTCAAATCTATTGATTAGCGGTGTTTTGATCGTAAGACGTCTGACTATTGTTATAAATTTATATTTAAACTATCACTTTCTTTATTTTTCCGTTAAATGCTACGGGAGTCGGGCTATTCGCTTGAGAGCGAGACATTCGGGAATCTCGATTTTCTCATTTTTTGGGGACAAGGGTCGGTCATATGTACCGCTCAACAGTGTGACGTCTGGCTACTGATATTAATTTATGTTTACATTATTACGTTAATTAATTTCCCTCAAAACGCTACGGAAGTCTGGGCCTAGAGACACTTTGCAAAAAAAAAATGCAATTTAAAAATTTTCTGATAAGGGGTTGGGGGAGGGGGGGCAAAATAAGCCGCTATCGAATTTACGAAGTTAGCGATTTTACGAATGCGATGAGAGGAACCGTGAGTATTCGTAAAATCGGGGGTCTAGTGTAGGAAGATTTAGTCACAATTTATGTCTAAAATAAGAAAATAAATATCTGGTACAAATATAAAAATAAAAAAGACGTTGAAAACTGAGGTGAACTGTACCCTTAAAGGGTTTCACTTTGTTTTATTCCAATATGATAAATCATCCTAGCAGTCTGTAATGTGTGATAGATATGCCCAACTCTTCCAGTCCAAATTTATATAAAAAAAAAACTTGATTTTCATGTATGACCTGCGCCTCAACTCTTTATATATACATATGTATTGCCTGCAGGCATGTAGGACCAGCACAGATGCAACAGCATCTACTAGATACAACAGAGACAGGCACCTATAGAGTCAGCTCAGTGACTATGCTAGAGAGTGTGTGGCAGTGTGGCGAAGCATAAGAAAGAAGGACTACTTAATAAGTAGTTGATGCCGTGACCGGTGTGAGTGAGGTAGGAATGGAGCTGCGTTGGAATGCTCTGGGCACCACTCGGTTAAGCGTGTTGCCGGGAACACGAGGCTTGATGGGTCGTGGTCTGTTCGTGCCGGCGTGCCCCTCTCTCACCTGGCAAGTCGAAAGACCTGCGTATCGGGGAAAGTAGGGAGGACCATGAGAAAACTACACCTTACATGGACACTTACGGGGCGGTCCACACCCCCATACTCTAGGGCCTTAATTGAGCCAGTTCCAAATGGCAAAACAAAGTAGAACACTGGGCCGCATAGTTGCACACTTGCGTTATGTAATTCACGCTGGACGAATCTGTCCCGAAGCGCGCCACATCTCTCGTTCCGTCGGTCGCGGCCGCTGCTTCCAGACTGTCTTCTTCATGCGCTGGTAAAAGGAGGAGGCGGCGAAGCCATGTATCCTGCACTGGCAGATGGCCATGCGGCGGCCGGGATGGCAGGTGTCGCACGTCAGTGTTAAGTTCACACATGCCCTGCCGCAGTCACTGATCCACCACACACACTCAAGTACCGCATATCTGCCATTACCAAACAGCGCACACCTGCAGCGACCAGGCGCAACTCCACCTGGCCTGTGGCCTGGTACGACGACATAGTAATAATAGTATGCTTTACTTACTGTGTATATAGTATACTGTGCTGAAGAAATATATTTATTAAAGTGGTTAAGTTTCAAGGTAGTGTAGGTAGTAGTGACACCTGAATATCCACATCAACAGAACACAGACAGTTCAAACGCAATTGATGACTTGAAGTACGCGCCCCCTGACGTCACCGCAGGGGAAAAGTACTGTGGGAAACGAAGCTTGTTTACAAACATGCTGATTTGTTAGTTGGTAATTTCAGAAAGCAAAAATGTTGTACATTCTCAGATTTGCATGCAAGGGTAACGAATAATTAGTTTCAATTTCATGGTTAAGATACGCAAATACTTAAGATTAATGTTTACCTGAAAAAACGGAGTTTCAAACAAATAATCAATTTTCTTGACGTACATCTCATCCGGGACATGTGAAGCCAAACAGCTAAATAGAGGTTATGTTCGGCTGCAGTATCCATGGAGATAGGAATTGTTTCCCACACCTGACTGAAGCTCTGCCTCTTTTCAAGCCATCCATTATGATTTCGAAAACGATGTAATTTACTATTAGAAAATGGTTTGATATCATGAGAGGAAACTGACAGAAATTTAAAATTAAAAAGCATTCAAAATAATACAGTTCTGAAGTTAAAATGATAAGTTACCTATAAAACAGTAGCACTGCAAATTATTCAAATTTATCTGGGGGGGGGAGGGGGGTTTAAATAACACTTCAAATTAAATGTCTCAAATAATAACTCGGCTGCTCAAATATAAAGACTGATTCTCCCAGGACTTCTGGGTACAGGTATATAGTTATCCTAAAAAAAGAACAAAAAGTCCAAATCAAGGAATAAACAGTTTAAGTTATGGAAAAATTAAACTTAAGTCATCCTTATAACACTTATAATCCTTTGAAAGTAGTTTAAAACCAAATTATTTGTAGTAAATTACGAAATTTCGGGTGACAAATAAATGTTTTAATTTTCACTTAGCTGGCCAAAATGGCTTACAACAGAGTCCTCTTCTTTCTTGATGTTCACTATTAAATTACTATCGTAATTCCAGTCGCTCGACCCTCTTCTTTCGCGGTCGGCGAGCCTACAATATTCACTAGCTTTTGGTGGCACTATCTCAAATCCTATACTTAGGATGGGCTCAAATTTAAACGATTCCTTTAGGGCGTAAAATTAATCCGTCACCATTAGTTTGAAGAAGCCACCAAAAATTCCTGTAGTTTTCTTAAAATTAAGGACTACAAATTCATAGTCTCCAATCCTTAATTAAAATAGTGAAAACGTGTTATGTGTCGCAGGTAAACAAAAATACAGTGAAATTATTACTTAAATATTAATAAAATAACAATCATTAATTAAAAATTATTACATTTACTGTAATTACAACTCTGGATAAAATCATGTAATATTGATAAGCGACTCGTTCTCGGCATAGAGTCGCCATATTGTCATATTTTACATAAATTACGTCGCTTCTAAAAATACGGTAAAATATTACAAATACTCTTAAAACTCATAATAAAGCATAAAAATATGTTTTTACTGGTTAAAATAATATCAGTGACTTGAAATTAGTTAAATTTACCTTTAGTGCTTTTACCTTAATAATCATACTGCATATGTCACATAAATTGTCAGATTTAGGTATCAGGGGTATTGCAAATAATTTATTAAAATCTTATCTCACCAATAGAAGACAAGTGGTACAGGTCAGTAGAAAGAACAAATCTACAAATATAATGGAACATATTATTTCTGAACTTAGGGATGTAAGAGTGGGTGTTCCTCAGGGCAGTGTACTGGGCCCACTTCTTTTTCTAATATATGTTAATGATTTGAATCTCCAGCTACCCAATATACCTATTACTTCTTTTGCAGATGATACTATCGTTCTGATAAGTACAAACAAAAATTTTAAATTTAGAAGAGACTGCGAAAGAAATTTTGCGTAAGTTGAACTCCTGGTTCTCTTCGAACAAGCCATTGGTTAACCTTAATAAAACAAACTATATTTCCTTCTCCTCGAAAGTAAAGCCTCAATTGCCAGAAATTCTAATAAACAACACAAAAATTAATTCATACTCAATAATACCTGTTATATGTTAATTTAATATATAACCACAAACCAATGTTTGTGGACTGCATATTATGGATATGTGACGGGGACGAGGGTGGAGGAGATGGTGATGAGAAAATACTAGCGTGCTTTAAGATCGTTCCCGACTAGGCGCCAGCCGGTTAGCTGAGAACCGGCACTCAGATGTTACGAGTGGAGTTATCTCAGGGTCGTGTGGCCGACGGCTGGCTTCAAAATCTCCTCGTCCTCCGCCGTTCTACTTACTCAGGGGAGTGTTATGGCCCTCCCCACGCTCATATCCATACACACACAATGCACTCGACAGGGATTTCGGGCACCTGTACACCCATATAAACACTTACGTCACCGGATTGTAGGGTCCCGTGCCCTGAAACACAGTAGGTTTGTTTTACTCGCAGTGACCTGGCGTCTCTTTTTGCTCTTTCAGCTCCCGGGGCACTCCTAGGCGTTTTACTTACCGGAAACAATATGGCGGGGGTCCGTTTTACTCGCAAGGTCAAGCGCCTCCAGGTCAAGTAGGTCATGCTCCCGCCGCTCCACCTCGCGAGGTAGAGTTGTGGGGTCAAATCGTCTGCTA
>PNEQ01016174.1:0-47911 GCA_003012365.1 Medauroidea extradentata
ACTATAGTCCGTGCAAGCCTGGTTCACACAGGCAAGAAACTTTCGCAAGCCTGCTTCACATGATCTTGCTGTGCAAAAATTTTTAGTTTTTCATAAAATATTTAATAATTTTGTAATTTTTTGACGGTTTCTCAAAAATACCTCGCTATAATAGAGATCTCTCTATAAGCGAGCTCGCTATAGCGAGATCCTACTGTACCTACCTACTGATTAAGGCCAACAGAAAATAAATTAGTGATATGAAAAAATACTTCGAGCTGCCAGTTATCTTTAATTAAATTCTTAGTAATGTGGTGGTTTTGTTTCTGCTTGCTCTTGCTACTGTCATGATTAGATCAGTACGATCGGCAAGGAGATAGTATAGGCTGAAAACACCAACCATGTACCAGTTGCAATTGATACACCAAAATGCACAAGTGTTTTACCTTTACGATAAATGCAGTTGATGTACTCCAACATAACAGGTAAACTGTGCTGTGATAAAACCTTGAAACATACTTTATTACCCCTGCTATGCTAAATAAGGGACCATCCACCAAACCTCCTTTTGCAAGATGCAGCACCTACTGCACAATGCTTATGGACCGTCCACCACTAAATGACAATACACAACAGATTTGTGTGCGATTACTATTCCAACTGTGTAAACTGAGCTAAAAATATGGTCAAATAATAAACATTTAACATTCTTCAGCATTTCTCTAAACAGATTACAGTAGAATCCAGATTGAACGAAATGCCTTGGGATCCGAAAATGTTTACTCTAAATCAATCTTTTATTAATTCAGACTTCATATTTTTTTACGCCTCCGCCTTTCCCTCCCAAAGTTAAATCCTCAGGCATGTTTCGTTGGAATTTTAGGAATTTGCATAATACACGCCACGTGGTGACTAAGTAATCAAAGTAGAGTGAGTTTCCTTTTACTGCCTGCATGGCTAAGGGGCATCTTAGTAGCTCCTAAAGTAAGTCTTGGCACAGATAAGGGCAGGGTCAGGCTAAGGCTCCCGTCTCAAGAAGCAACCCTTTTGGGTAGGGGGGATGTGACTAGACTTTCTCGGGGAGGAGACCTGAGACCTAGACTGGTAATCTGGCTATGCGAGCGCCCACCTTATATACCTAAGGGGGTGGTTGAAAAGTACTGTTAGTGGGTAGTGGAATGGCCGCTGGAGGAGGGGAGGCTCTCTGCTGGCTTACAGACGGGCCACCCCGACACCCACAAATCTCCTACTGCTCTGCAAAAAAATATGTGAAACTACTTAAACTTTCCTAATGGCCATAAAAATGTCAGTGTTGCCAAAAAAATAAACACAAAGCACTAAATAGATACAACAAACTTAATATTGTTATGTTTAAATAATTAACAGACACATTTTATGTTTCCAAAGTTCATAATTTTCTGCCTGGTGTGGTTAACTCAGCGTCCGTTGTTGTTTACATAGAATCTTTGGCGAGCACAAATATACAAGTACAAAAACGGTACATAGCATCTCAAAACCTTTGATTTATGGAATAACGGCAACACTGCTCACAATAAGGAATTTGAATGACCCCTTTGGGTACAAACAAGGTAGGTCTAACATTCTTACATCTAGAAAATACTGGGCCGAGCATAGAATATTATTGAGCACCTTAAGGAGTGCAACAACTGAAATAAAAGTTTGTATGACAATTGTAAAATAAATAAATATGTGAGGCGGCAGCTGCCAGTGTAACTTGTAGGCTGTCATGCTCGTGTAACAAACAGGTTAATGCTCGCTTAAAATACTTTGCACTCAAGCGTTTCTTTAGCGGTAGAGAAATATATTATAATTGTGTTTACCGTAGTAAATACTGTGAGGGTTCTTACGGTATTGGAAAGTCCTGGAACTTTGACAATGTTTTTAAAAGGCCTTGAAAAATCCTGGATCTAAACCAGTCCTTAAAAAAAGTCCTTGAATTTTTGGGTAACGTAATATTCCAGCTAGTTTTTTAACATTAAAATCTTTTCTTAGAAATATAAAACCATATTTTGTGTATGCATTATTTCTGTAATGTAATTTATTTGACAGTAACACATGTTTTTCAGTGTCAGTGTAATTAATACACTTTCTGGCATGCCGCAGCATGTTCTGTTATTCCTAATGTTTCTTTTGTATTTGTTCATGGCAAGTAGTACCCTGAAACTAGAGTTTCATGCAAAGCTTTTTTGGAAGAGAAGAGTGACAAAATTAGAAACTTAAGAGCTTAGAAAAGAAAAAGTGTCCTATACGAAATGCTGTATTTACGTGAGTATAAAAAATAAATTATGTGTCAAGTGTGAGAGCCTGCATGCTGTAGAGCGGAATGTCTCCCACAATGTTTCTCAAGTCAAAGCTAATTTCTGGTTTATTTATCATTGGTGAACTTCATCAGCTCTAAAGATAGAAGAGAAAAAAATTAGAAACATTGTAAATAGAACCTTAAATATTCTAGGAAAAATTTTGTGTATCAAATGCAATTTACTGTGGTCCTTGAAAAAAATTAGTAGACAGTCCTTGAAAGTCCTTGAATTTTAATAGTATGTTGCTGTAAGAACCCTGTACTGTGTAAAAAATTTGCATAAATAATATTCCTATGCATTTTTATAAGTATTGTGGTGGTACTCGCCCCCACTTAACCTCAAAAGTTACACAGTCTCTATACATCTCACCATGGCATCACGTGCGGTAAAGTGAGATCTCTCTTCTCAGGGTTCACTAGTAGGTTCGAAGGCGTGCAAGCACGTCGTTAAATAAAAGAGTTAAATTTTAGGAGGATGGCATTTTATAGTGCAGAAATTATTCAGACATTACAGAATCAGTAAACAAAAACGCTCCACCGGTGGGCTACTCCTATAAATGGGTTGCTGCAGCTAGACCATTTTTAGAGTTACTTGTTACTGAAAGAGTTCCATCGTGGCCCGCACACATCACGCCCAAACGCCTTCTGAATTCGCACAAAGAAAAATATTAAGTAATTTAAAACTGAATCTACCGCAATTAATTAGCGGCTAACGTCGATAAAGGTAAAACAGACTGAAAATTTAACTATGGCATCTCACAGAAACTAGTTATCCACTGCGTGTACTACTCAATCACGTGGGTGGGTCGGCGAACTTACGACCGCGTTCCCGACACGTCTTCATCGTGCAGCAGGTCAAGAAAGACTGGGGCGAGTCCAGGGCACGCGCGGCGGACCAAGGGTGCCATAGCCTCCAACCCAGCACACACATCCCTCCGGAACTCTTTTCAATTATAACTAATGACACGGGTTACGTAGAACCCTCAATTTAAATCCTATGACTCCTGGCGCTTAATACTTGATACATAAATTCTCACTTTACGTTAATTTTTACAGGTTAGTCAAAAATTGAAGAAACAATAAAAGGCGCCGTTGGCGGAGTAATACATTTGCGGCCATCGCCGGAAACCTCGTGACGTACAGGCGCCAGCCTGTCGCATGCCTTTTGCAATCCACAAGCCCAAACTGACATGAAAAGTGAGAATATTAAATACGCCTTTTGGCTCACATATTGCAACAAAAAGTTACTTAGATAAAATTCCTGAAATTTAAAGCTGAACAAAATGAGACTAGTCAGGAGTCCTCTACGACAAAATTGACTTGATTGAAATAATTAAAATTATCAATTATTGATTTTTAGCTAACACCAGCCCTAAGTAGTCCTCCGCAATAAATACAATTAATTAGTTACAAAAGTTTTACATTAAAATATGGCTTCCTTCTTCAGGATGGCATTCAGTAGCCTCGTAGGACTAAAGTTCATCCACAGATCTTGATGTTAGCAAAGATTATTTAAGTTTATTCAAAATCAAATGACGGGACTTCGGCGAACAAACGATGCACTTGCACTCTGCAAGCCGGGCAGGCTCACCGCTCTGACCAAGCAACTTATGAAATGCGGAGCTTCACTTCACAATTGCACATGATTTTATAGGGTCAAAAAATATATATATATAAGTGGTAGCTGCCTTAGTGAGTTGGGGGCTCTTAGGCGTTGGCTGGCATTATGGTCGGTGTTAGACTAACTCTGGGGTCACATAGACAACACTTAAGATGGAAAAGAAAAAGAAGAAAACACATGGCTGGTGAGGCCAGTTACTCCACAGTATGCTTGTTTTATCACGGGATGCAACAGAATGTAATCATGCTCGACACCACTGCATTCTATCGGTAATAGAATTATTTGATAAAGCAAGCTGCACACATTCTGATGGACACATGAAACACTATCTGTGTATTAGTTACCATGCTGTCCACCACCATGTTGTGTAGACTGGGTACCTAGATACTCATTCAATCACCAGCTGCCAGCGTGAGGATCTAGGTGTGTGCTTGTTATGCAACACAGCGTCGTTCGCTTGGCTGCGTGCGCTCAGTTCGAAGTTCAAAGTCACTGTTGCTGCCAAATTTGCAACAAATTTTAAAGATTTATTTATTTTTGTTTCTTGACAGATTGTTTGACTATTTATGGAGAAATTAGTGTATACTGCGGGTAGTAACAGTATTTTTAATAGACGTACGTTACAATTTATATGCCATTTTTATCAAAGTTATGTACCTTATTCTTTCATACATTTTTGGTTATTTTTGAAGGTTCGTAAAAATTGTTTCTTTACATTGCTGTTTTCATTATTCCCACGTTTGTTAAACCAGGGCTATACTGTAATTAAACAACTAAACTTCATCATTTATGGCTATTTTTTAAACAATTGTTCAGTTGTGGTTGTTTTCTTCCCATCAGGCTTGTATGATAGGAAGTGCAGATGGCATATTTTTGTCTGGCTTTTACTTCGCTAGTTTCGCTGAGTGCAAAGAACCTGCTTGTAAAATGATAATGTAGAAACAGATAAGTGTAGCCTAGCTCACTATTAACAAGGGCCGAAGTTATCTAACTCAAATACAAATCGGCGACACTGGGTCAAGAGTTAGACTGGGCTTCTGTCGAACTATTCAAAAAGGTGGTTACTTATAATTCCCTGGGACGCACAGCAGCTGCAAGAAACCTTCCCATCCCAGGAAACGAAGTAACATATTCCACGCTTTAACTTCCAACCAATGTATTACACTTTCTTTAACATGTGTTTATTATTATAACGGAGCACTGGAACCGGACCAATGGGGGAGATACGGTAGTCAAAAGGCGGCATAAACTTATTGTGTAAGAGCACTTAAAATATAACTAATTTCTTGTGCAAAACGTTTCCCAGGAACTGTGACTAGTGCTCCTTCAGAAATATGTGAACTCTTAACCATCGCGTATGTTGGCATTGCAAATAACAAGGTAAGTGCAACATCACATTCATATTCACAATAATTGTAACGTGTTTGCAAACAGCTCAAAATTACAAATATTATCAGAATTTCAATCATGAATCGTGCAGACATACCTTATCCACACTGTTGGTCGGACTGCAACACATCACACCCAATGCAAAGTACTAACAGACAATAAAAAAATTGAAAAAATTACACTCAGCATGCACACGATGTTGGTTTGAACTTTAAATAGTCTGGCCACGGAACCACCATCGCCGCACCACGTCCACCAGTGTGAGCCGTGCCGACACAGCTATGTCACAGGCCTTCACTGAGAGGGCTGTGTACCAGTTCAAACCTTTTTGGCCATCAAGCCGTGCACAGAATATAAAAATTACCTATAAATACCAAATAGTCCAGCTCCCATACAAACATGGCAAGCGCCACAAAAGGGTACTATTTACACAACTGTAATTTGTAGTCACCTTATTTTCACACATTAGAATACAGCAGAGCATATGTACAAACACTGCATTTTTTAAACAGGAATGCAAATAGTTACAATGTGCTGCATTTTTAGTGCAAACGTGTGAATAATACAAGCCTAGAATGTTGTGGAGCCACAAGCAAATCACTTGTGAAATTATGTGTTAAGCGACTAGCTATTAATATTGTTTGCTGTGAGGTGATTGCATGATGCAGTGGCCGCCAACCTGCCGCACCACAATACGTTGCGGCGGGCAAATGATGAATTTTGAGACAACGCTGCAGCAGGCAAGTTAACCGCAGTTAGGTTTTCAGTTCATTTTGACATGATCTACATATTTTTTGGCTATCATTATAAAGAGCAGATGCCAACTGCTTCAATAAACTATAATTTAATTAATGTAACAAGTTATTTTCTGTTAAATATGTTTTAACACAATTTTAATGTAATTTTCTTAATTTTTAGGGGGCCAAAATCGGCTCAATTTGGTTATACGGAGAATACGGCTATAGTGAGGACTGAACCCAGAACCACACCACCATTATGACGGGACTCTACTGTACATTTTTAACGTATTCGGCTCCACACTTGAGCATAGCTCGAACATGGTATTTTAGTGCAATGAACAGCAACGAGTAGGTGTTACTGCAAATTTATGAGTTTTCTCTAGCGAAATTCAATTGTAGAACACGAGGTGTGGATCTCACTATCGTAAGAGTTATTCGAACTGACGTTAGATGGCACAGACTGTAATATTATTTCACACTTGTGCCGCAAAGCATTACGCACGTGTCTGGGCAGTTAACGCTTGTTGCATTATACTAGTTTTTTGTATCATGTCGAAGCAACAGCTACGGAAACTATGAAAAGAAAATCACGTGGTAGCAAAGAATTTCAAGATCTAGAAAATCTGTATGCTTCTTCAGGTTCAGAGATTGATGACTGTGATACTGACTTTGTATGCGAACCATTGTCTGAACATTCCGAAGAGACTTCAGGTTTGTATTATTATTTATTATTTACAGAATTTACTTGAAGTGTCTTGTGCCTGAGTACATGTCTTATACGTTTTGTATTTTTATTACAGACGAAGACGATGTTCCTAGGAGAACAAAACCGCCAAACAGAATGCCAACAAAAACTGATGCTCCGAATCTCTTATATCACTTGTTTATCAGAGATTACTATGAGAAGTGATTCTGGTGAGAATTGTCTTTACAAAATTGTGAAATATATGTATATATAATTTATCATTGTCATATTATAAGTAGTTTATGTTGACATATGTTCGTTATTTTTTAGAGGACGACAATGTTTCCTTAATGGGCGACTTGGCCCGTGACGTCATAACAGATTGCATGCTGGGAGAATCAGCTGTTTTTGCACATTCAATCGCTCATTTGGCATAAGGCTCAATGCATTAGCATGTTTGTTACATGATTTATACCGAACCATGTAAAACATTGCTATGTATTTAACGTATTATTGTACGACTAACGGCAGTTCTTTGAAGGTATACAAAGTTTCATAATGTCCCGTGATTTTAAAATATAAATAATCACATCGGAAAGTCAGTCACTTGGCTTTCATGTTCGCTGTATTTTATTTGTCTGTTTTATTATGTATTTAATAATTTAAACAAGTGTGCACAGTTTTGTGATGAATTGTTATATTTCAAAAACAGTGTATAGTGCAAATCACTCACTATCACAAGGTAATTTGTAGGCCTAGGCCTACTTCTTTTAGCCTCGCATGGGAACAGGCTTACAAGTAAGTTTTATATATATTTTTTTAACAAATTCAAGGATTTTAAAGAAACTGTAGGCCCATTTATGAAATTAATAGTTGTATTATGTTAGAATCACATATTTATAGGAGTCGATGTACGCTTTTAATTTTACGTTTCTGTCCTCCCAGATTATTACTGCAAGTCAATGGGCATGTAGACCTACCTAGTGGTTTATGTTACCACTTGTGAGTAAATAAGAAATAACTTTCCAAAGTCACTTACGAACATATTTAAATAGAGACGTTGTTAGATTATACACTGTCGTGGTTTTCTTCCTAATTTTTTCCCCTACTTGTTGAGGTAACTGCGAGACGAATTTGAGGTTTTACCATGCAGAACTAACCTAGACAATTAGGGAAAAATTTATTTTTAAAATGAAAATAACTAGTGTAGTTTATTGATATTACGTTTGATTGGCTAGGTATTACAGTGTTTATGTACTGGTCGTACGTTCGTGTGGGTACATACATATTTATTAGCTTAAAGTAAAAGTTGGTTTTCTTGATACATATAGGCCTAAGCTTTGTTAATTTCTCGGAAATGTGTGTTGGTAACATATATCCATGCAAATTTCTCCTGAACGTTCAAGGAATGTTACAGTTCAATGAAACTAGTGCTATCAATCATCAAATTATATAGTTCCAGTTTTTTTATGTACGTATTGTTTACCATGCTCCCATCTGTAGCTTATACATGCCAACATTAATTGCAAGGTATTGCATTTGTTTTAGGGAAGTGGTTAATATGTCAACAATTTGTTACGGCATGAATTAATAATTTGTAAGTGTAGGCTAATGAAGCAAGATTCTCGCTGTATGGAAACTTGCATTGTGACGGCCTGTTGAGAGACGGTTCATAGTAGGCCTACTCATTTTTAGACAATGTTTCTATTGATTTGTTGCGTTTATCACAGAAGACAATAACAACCAACCTTGGCCAACTGGAAATACTGCCTGGTATAGTAATTGCGTGTGTTTATCGTAAGAAATATGCAACCATATTATCGTCTTTTGTTAACAGTGACACAATTGATTTAGCTTCATCGTTGTTTATTATTCAATACTATCTATGTCATACGTATTTTAGAAACGTCTGCAGTTGCCGTATACTAAGAAACGGTAATTCTTCGACTCAGAGTGTATTAAAAGTTTTTAATTAATGAATAGAAACTCGTCAACCCATATAATCATATATGTTTTTCGGCACCGTTTGTGCAAAATCAGCTGTTGCTACTCATGATTCAGTGCGCAAATGCTACTGGCCGAGCCGTCCATTCATGCTATACGACCTAGCGATAAAACAAGTAAACAGCAATCAGAAAATCCTGCAAGAAGCAATGTTATTGGTGAACATTAATTTTTTTTCCTGGATACCTAAGTTTTTTTTATGTGCTGGTAATAATTGTTTTGCCGAACAGTAGAAAAATATTCACCTCAATGGGTACAAAATAACAAATACTGTAAGTACATTTTATCATTTATTTTTTTCAGATTCTAATCAGATATGAGTACCAGCAAATGAAAAATCACCTGCAGCTGTTTGTTTGGGTATCATCAAACAATTAACCACCGTTGCCTGTTTTTCAAGAAACCTCTGGTATTTTCATTTATGTAAATGAAACATTAGATGAAATTACCGGTTTTTCATACAATGTTTCTATACAAATGTCAATTAATACAAAATGAAACAAACCGTTATGGAGATGCAACACTTGACAAAATGACATGAGCAAAGATGTTGTGGCCAAGTTCAGTGTGGCAGCAGTGGACTACTGAAAAAGTGCAGTTTTTTATGCAATTATCATTCTTATGTGTTTGGTGAAAAAACCCAAAATCACTGATCATTGGTTGAATGACAACAATGCTTTCTCCTTTTCCTGGGCATCTCCTCAGTACGGACAGGTTTTTGTCTATATTATTCATGTTGCATATAAATTACAGTGTAACATACGTACCGAGGAGAAAGGAAGATCATGATCCTCTACGTACAGTCAGACTATACTTCAATCATTTTGTCAACCAATGTAAAGCATGTTTCTATCCATCAGAGAATCTGTAACGATTGACACAGGAATGTGCCTTTTCCAGGGACGTTTGTACTTTTGCATATACATAAAAAAATAAACCTCACTGGTATGGGATAAAGCTATATAGCCTTTGTGATACCAGTGCAGGATATGTACTAAAGTGTGAAATTTGTACTGGTGGTGCCGGAAGTGTAGAAAATTCCTTTGAAAACCTTGATCAAAGATCAGTTTTACTCAAGTCCACAGTTGTTTGACAAGCTGTGGGAGGAGAAAACCTTGGCCATAGTAACAGTGCAGAAAAACCAGAGAGGTTTACAAGTTGAACTACAAAAAAAGATCTTTCAAAGGGTGCGACAATTTTTTGCAGGCATGGTTCTAGTTTGGCGGTAAAGTGGAAAGATGCTCGAGACGTATACTGTCTCTCAACAAAACACAAGGCTTCCTTTAGCGAAGTAAGTGTGAGAAGCCGGGGTGGTTTAGTTGCCAAAACAAAACCAAACATTGTCCTTGACTATAATGTCAATAATACCGGTGTCGATTATTTTGAATAGCTATTGAGCTATTTACCCCTTCCAAAGAAAGTCAATAAAATGGTGGAAGAAAATTTTCTTTCATGTTTTGTTGTTAGCCATTATAAATTCATACATCTGCTTCAAAAAGTCAAGGGCAGCAGGTAACAAAACTAGACTAGAGGATTTCATGAAAGCTCTTGTGAATCAGCTGGTTTCACATGGTGCCGTACAAGAAGATGCAGCATCAGCATCATCATCAGCTGATAAGTTAGCTGTTCGTTACTTCCCAACAAAAATACCACTCACAGAGACCAATAAAAAACCCTACATGATACTGTACACTTTGTTCCGATGCAGGCAAAGCAAAAGATGGAAAATATACACGAAAAGAAACAAATTAATGGTGCGAAGACTGCATCTGTCGTACAAAAGCAGGATTTACGTAATCTGCACTACTTCTTGTATGTAGTTGTGAAGGCCCCTAAATTCCCTGGTAGTTGGGCTGGACATGTCGGTGCTTGAGGCTGTGGGCCTCCGCTTCCGCTCGCCCCCGCTGCAGTGTTGGTGACTGGTGACGTCAGCGTCTCCCCTTCCACTCTCCTCCCTTCGGTTCCCCGCCCTTCAGCGCCTGCGCGCGCACCGCCCTCTCCTCCCCCGACGATCCCGAGTGGGTGTGGACTGGCCGGGCGTGTGCCAGGCTAGTGAGCGATGACGCTTCGACCGTGACACACACTCTCCTGAGCATAGCTAAGCAACTGCAACTTCTTTTGGTATTCGTGCCTCCGGGTAGGCCCCTTCCTTCGCCGAACGTCTTTTCATGTGTATATTTTGAAGTGCCCTGTGTAAAATTGTATATTTGTTATTAATACATTGTCATGTGACATTCTGACTCCAGTTATTCTGTTGTTTGGGTTAGATGTCCCTCCCTACCCTCGTCCCGACATGACTCCCCGGGAGTATTATATATTTGTGTATTTATATTTGTCGGGTTGGTTTCCCGAACGTTACATACTTACGTGTATTTATGGGCCCTAGACTTGAAATTTGCAGTAAACTATGTCAAATGTACACAGATAAATTTAGATGTGCAAACTTCAGTATTCCAGAATGTACATATTCTGTACAACTTGTATAATTGTGTATTTTATTATATTTGTATTAATTTTACTACAACTGGGATGTGAAGCATAGGAAATTTGTTAGGAATGGCAAAGTGGTGGTGCAAAGACAGCAGTTTCGCTCCATGTGTTTTCACTGATTCTGCTAGTTTAGTAGATAGTAAATATTTATGTAAACTGTACAACTTGTTTAGATTTTTGTACTTATAAGTTATTTTTACCATCAAAATATAGGAAGTTTGTAAGGAAAGTAAACAGAGATGGTACAGTGACTGAAGATTTGCGTTGAGTGTTTCATAATAATTCTACTAGTTTTGTACAATGTCTAAATTTACGTAAACTGTAAAACTTGTGTATAGTTATTATGTACACTGTTTTTTAGGGGTTTTGTTCTAGTCATTACCAGTAAAATAGTGAAGTAGGTATGCGAGGAAAAGGAACAGTGGTGGTGCAATGACTCCAGTTTCATACTAAGTGTTTCATAATCATGTTGTTGGTTTGTATATTATTGTATACATATATATTTTTTTTGAGAGGGGGAGGATGGGGTAATTTACAGCAAAATACAGGAAATTTGTAAGGAAAGGAAACATTGGTGCTGCAATGACTGAAGTTTTGCACTGTGGGTTTTACAGTGATTCTGATAAACTGTACACGTTGAAACTAATTACGTACGTACTACTTATATTTGTTTTAGACTTTATTATCTGAAATATCTGCAAATATAAGATATAGTCAAGGAAAAATAAATACAAGTTCCAGAGTGTGTGATATACACAGCATTATTGCAAGTATTGTACACTTTTGTACATATTATAAGTTTATATAAATTGCACAGTTTGTAAAAAATTATGTGTTTACTCTTGTTTAGGACAAGTACCCAGAAATGACAGAAAATATGTAAATAAAGGAACAAATAGTGGTTGCACTATATATATCACAATTTAAGTTTTTTATAAGGTCTACATTTATGTAAACTGTACAACTTGTAAATGTATTTACTTTTAGCTTTTGTTAGGAGTTTAGAAAAATTTAAGAAAAATGGGAACTATGTAATAAAGAAAATATGTTAGTGGCACAACTTGCAATTTTACTTTGTATATTCAAAACTGTTTCTACCAATTCTGTGCTGTACAAAGAAAAAAATATGTATATTTTTTAAAATTAATATTATTATGTGTTCATATGTAATTTTTTTTTCTTATTAAAATGTATGTTATGTGTAACAAACAGCTGTGTAGAAGTTTTTTAATATGTAAATTGGTACAATCAAAAATTATACTGTATTACTGTATTTGTATAATCAAAAAAGTATCTTAAATTTTATATCAATAAAAAGTAAATATTATGATGTTTATTTTGATATGCTGGTTGGTGATATAGCATTTAAGTTATGTTTACAAAAAATATTTAAGATAAAAAAAAAACTTAGTATTCTGGATATTACCACAATAAAAAAGCCCTAGGCCCCAATGTGTTAAGTTGTATGCCTATCAGTATTGCCATACATTTTCCATACTTTGTTGTATTTATGTTGATCTTTGGTTTTCTGAATGGCTGGCAGTTAATTTAAAGGATAGGTTATGGTAAATAATGCTTATGTAAAAAGTGCAATATTGTTTGAATGCATTGTGGACATTTTCTACACACAGTAATTTTTTTTTCTAGTTAGAAAACTAACTGTTCTTTATTTTCGTAGTAGTCATTAATATCTGAACTGGGAGTAATAAATTATTATGCATGATTTTTTTTGTGCATATTTAAGAAACATACTTTTGTTGTGATTGTTGCAGTGAATACTCTGATGATAGGCAAACCAGAAAAGGGCAAAATGGTTGAAAACATGCTCATACAGATGGCTAGGACAGGCCAGATAAGAGGCAAACTGGATGAGCCTCAACTCATAAGTATTTTAGAAAAAGTCAGTCAGCAGCTACAGAAGAACACCACAGTGAAGGTAGGTATTTGAGTATGTATACATATTATGGCACCTCCTTTTACACTACTCAAGGGATATGGGAAAATTGTGGTGAGTAAGCAATTTCTGATGTAAAACCAGCAAATGGGGCAACAAAAAGTAGGCTTAAAATGTGACAACGTAAAGTTGAGGAAAGTATAAAATTGTTTTTTTTAATAGATTGTTTGTATTTACAAGTGACCATGATGTGGGGTTGTAATGGTAGGCCTAATCCAACTACATACGTTCAAATGGTCAATTCATGGGTTCAGCATTTGGTGCTTCTGCGGTTGAGAATGAGTGGTAAATAGGGCTCCTGTTCCAAGTGATTGCCTCGACTGTGTACTAAAGGCCCATGCACCTTCACCTACATCGGCGTCTGTCTTGGGAATGTTGGTGTCATATAAGGACAAACTACGTGGAAACGCATGAAGCCAAATGATCAATCAGTGACTTACCCTATACCTCAGCGAGGGAGGGGAATAGAATCCTCTTTTGAAGCCACTTTGGTGACAGCCGTGTCCGACCACCCTACACGGGGCCTGCCCCACTCAAAGCAGGTGTTGGACAATCAGTCACTGTGCACCTGGCGAGATGTTTCCATACTTACTGTAGCCCTACAGAATACAACCGATGTCATGCCCGAACTGGGAAATCTTCACATTGCCGTTCCCCATTCTTGTATGTCTACCCCGAGTACTCGAAGTCCAGGACCACGCCACTCAAAGGGAGCATGGGACCTTCATCAACCATCGTGCACTCGACAAGATATGCTTCCTACCCACTGTACTTCAAAGATGCCCAACTGCAGTCTACTGACTAAAGCCTAGCTGAATTTTCCCCCATAAAATAATGGTGAAAGCCTGGATGGAGAATGAGGGTAAGTTCAAGAACAGTTGGTTTTTTGTTTTCATACTGCCCCCTCGCCTAACCACCGGAACTGAATGCCTGTCAATGGTTCAAGACAGGTCCCCATCTTGATGCTACCACATGCCCCTATTGTTGCGTAATAATGTGTTCCCACAGTCGTGGTGAGCTGTTCTCACCCAAGAATGGCCCCACTCTGCTGACTAACCCAACAATGGTTCCGGACAACTTGACTACTACCGTACTGCTGTGACTGTGCACTATTAGTCAATGTTCTTTAGCTGCTAGCCTGGGAGCTATTAACCTCAACCAGCTAATAGCAATAGATTGCAGCTGCGTGTTTATACATCCTCTCAGGAGGGCGAAGTATGGAACGCAGGGGTGGGCAGCTGGTGTCGTGTTTGCTGTCTCTGCCCTGTCCCTTCCTCAGAGCACACAAGCCTGGAGTGGAGGGAAGGAAGAATCACAGTTGTGCAGGTGCATTCACTGGGGCTGCCGTGCCTTAACACTTTCTGGAAACCTTTACGATATTAGTGTGCTGCCACACACGTGTTTTAAGTGACTGCATAGCTGGCACATGAACGTAAAGACACGAAGTAGCCTGAGTTGGGGAGTTGCCCAAACAGAACTCCACTATTGCACCCTACTGGGCCGCAACAGCTTCATTCTTACACTTCCCGCTCTTGTATAAATTACTGTTTTCATTCAAATACTGGTATTTTTTATTAGAAGTTAAAGACAGAGTCATCCTGTTTTGCTATGGTAGTTGTATTATTAATGTTTATGCATAAAGCTAAAAATTGGAAAGGACGTACATTTATTCTGCATAAAACTATACCAGCTAAAAACATCTCATCTGGCAATCACCAGCTTGCCACACACATTGACAGGTGTGTGAAGATTTGGAAAAGGGGGAATGAGGTCTGACTGAATAAGACGACAGAGTGAACAGGTTTGTTTATATCACTTGTGATCAAAAAAAATTTTTTTTACTCACAGGAATTATTAGTTATGTATGTTGTATTTTTTTTAGTTCTAATTCCTTTTTAATCACAGTATGTTATAAATTAGCAGCCCCTTCCTTTTTGTGGTAAATTTATGGTAATGATAAGTTGCCTACTGCCAGAGTTTGCTAATAAAAAATGTGTTTTGTATCAAGAAATCCTTCAGCAAAAAATTTTACTCCTTCATGGCTGTATTTCATGTTAAACAGTAAGTTGTATTAATTTGTGTGAAATGTCCAATGATTGGATACCAGTAAAAATGTATTATAAGAGATGGGTGTAGGTATAGCAGTTTACGTATGTGGCAAAACATTGCTTTAGCTATTACAGCAATTACAGTTTTTTCACTATTTTACAGTTTGATCGCAGGAGAGCAGCACTTGATGAATCAGATGATGATTTATAGTATTTAAAAAAAAATGCAGAAGATTCATATCACCAATATCAGAGTTGAAGCCTTACTGCAATGATAATCCTGTGCTTGTCTGCACTATTGCATGTGTTACTTAAAGAGGGGAGGACAATTTTTGATCACATTACAAATTATTTAATTTTTGTGCTTAAATGCAATAAACTAAATATGTATTAACAAATGACAAATTTCATCATCAAAGTACATGTATGTATGGGTTTAATTTCTGCATTGTTTAAATAAAAATTATGTGGAATTGTATTTCATTATGTTTGTGAAGGTGGATAAAAACCATTATAGTATATCATCGTATGCACAGTACAGTTCTCTTGATATTTTTTTTCTAACACAGCACAAGTTTTACACACCAGTAAGTGTTTTGCATTGTTGGAAAATTAAAAATAATTTTGCAAGGGTCAAATACAGTACCGGTACATGTGTAACTTATTTTGTATACCTTTAGGGAGATCATGTTTGTTATTCAATTCATGTTCAAACAAAACATCAGTTTAATAGTCAGTGACATGTATCTAACATACAAATAAAAATATGAGATTATGTCTTTTTAGCTGTCATGTTTTCCCTCCATGTGACATAATGCTTTAGTGATGTACTTTTTTTTTTTTTCTTAAGGTAGCAATGTAACACCATTAATGCTGAGAATGCTGAGTTTTGTTTCCATAGTTGAATGAGAGTAATAAATTCTCATATGTATTAATTATGTAACAGCCTTTATGTAAAGAGTATTTTTAAATGATGTAACTTAAAGACTGTTAGAAGATAATTTTTCTGTGTGTTCAGTAAAACCCTGATTTTTCTAGCCCAAATTGTGTGGCCATGATATCTGAAATTATTATTTTAGATAGTACAATTGTAGAGAATGTCAACCAATACAGTATTTCTTAGCTTTTTTTTGTGTACCTTTGTGTACAGTAAGTTGTATTATCCAAGTTAGGCTCAATATAACATGGATAATCAGGGTTGTACTCTTAATTCTCACAACAATCAATGTGTATTTTACTTCTAAAATACTATTATGGTAATATTGCTTTTGTAAAATTTATTTAACACCTGCTATATTTCTTTGTATTTTTTTAATGTTACACTATTGTTGCTGACATATACAGCAATGATATACTGTACATATGGTTACAATAACGAAATACAGTATTTAGAAAATAGTTTAGACTTACCCAGTTCTGTTCTTGTTGCTTTGCGCTGCCCCTTTTCATCTTTTGTAGAAAAATGTACCAGCGAGAAGACACTGGGACATGAGACTTCTTAGGGATAAAGCTTTGTGAATAATGGTTTTACTGTTTCTATTAGTTTTTTAACAAATATTAATTTTTTTACAATGATTCTTAAATTTACAAAGTTAAATAAAAATTTTCGTTGTTTTATTAATAAAAAGCAAAAAAATTTACCTGTTTTTACTTGGTAACATTGAAAGTTCTTAAAAGATACATGTTTGTTACTTTGTACCTTACAGCAATAAACACTGTTTTTTTCTTCTCATTTTTCAATATTTATGTTAGAGATAACAAATATGTTTTGTAAGCAAGTGCTTACTACAGATGGCACAGCTAGATTAGCTTCTTGCTCACATGTATAAGACAAGAAAAAGCACTTTTCCAAAACATTTTTAGATCTTTACTATAAAATTTTGTAGCAAAATTAATACGTAGTAAATTTGTATAATGCTATGAGAAATCTATATTTTAGTATCCGGGAAACAATATAATGCTAATGTTTTCAGAGACTGAACAATACATATTAAAATAATTTTGGTAAAATAACCATACAACTTTCTACCTGCTTCCCATTTCAAAATATTTGTAAAACAAAGTTTTGAGAAATTATGAACATGGTCAACTGGCTAGTTATACTAGCAAACAAAGTACCTAACAGTACTAATTATAATAAAAAAACCAGCATTAACTACTGTATTTTATTAATTTTCTGGCTTGTTAACAAAACTCTTTTTAAAAGGTCACAATTTAAGTGGTGTTAATTTCTTGCATGAACCTTGGATCCGCACTTTAGTCACATTAAATTTGGAATTTTTTACTACAGGAATTACTGAAAATTGTATTCCTCCATGTTTTAGCCATTTTTATTTGTGTTCCCACTCTTTACATCGCTAAGGATTTGTTCTGCGACGTTGTTCATTACAAAAATCAAAATTACCAACTTAACTTACATTTCATGTAAGCAAACAGCATTAAACACCACTTAATAAATGTATTGTATGGTAACTGGGTAGACTTTGAACTTTTGCTGTTGCTACAGTCACAGCTGCTATAGGCCATTCGGAATAAAGTGAGCACTAAATATTTAACCTTTGAAAAAAATCACTAGCCGTTACTGCATATAAGCCAACATTAACAACAGTTACATTATTGTTTGTATGGTTGGTAGCGAATAACTGCATGTAGTCCCGTGTATTTTCTTATTTGAATACAGCATTAGTGAAACAACATCAATTGCAAACGACCTCTCTGTATTTAATACACTTTAAAATATTTAATTAAATTCTTACTGACATACCTACTGACTACAATTTTATTAGCGGCAGCACAAAGCAACGCAACCGAGTCGATTATCGTTGGCACTGGCACATGCCGCTAACTCTTCGCGCCACGGAGGTAGTTTAAAATTTCACCGACAGATGGCACCAGAGTTAGGTTTTCGCCGCTTGGAAGCGAATTGCGTCATTCAGTTTGTTTGTCCGTCATGTAATGAATATCGGTTTCTGATAAACACATATAAAAGTATTATAAGTGACTGTTCATGAATATCATTGATAAATTATGTGAAGTCATTAATAATGTAAGTTATGTTTTATGATCGCCAGCCTGAGTATCTGGAAATAGAAACAGGATTTTCCCCCCTGTTTCACACATTTAGAAAATACGTTATTTATTGTTTCTCTTTACGTGCGTCGTAGTCGTTCATTACAGTATGCTGAACGGAACTTGAATTCTTGAGTAGCGTGTGTCGTGTGTGTTTTTAGTGGCGGTTTTAATTTAAAAGTTCGAATATACTGTGCATGCATTTACGAGAATCGTAACGGTAATAGCGCCGTTAGAGTAGACGCAGAGAAACCAGTGTTATAAGACGTTTACTCGCTGGTATTTATAACTGAGATTATTACTGAGTATAGCACATATTCAACACCCGTGCTTTAATGAGTACATATTGTAGCTAAAATTTATCGGAGCACTGTAACGTAAATGTAAACATTGTACAAGACTACGTAAATAAAAGCACGTGGCAATGTCGATGTTTACATGTAGCGGAAAGATATAAACTGGCAGAAAATAGAAATTAATCAGGGCTTTTTTGAGTGTTCACTTTATTCCGAATCACCTATACCAGTCTTGTCGATACGTAGAGATGTTCCATTATCACATTTTGACAGACTTCAAGTGCAAAGAATATGATAAATTAATATTTGGAACAAAAGTATATCTTTGGCTGTGAATGTGACATAGTTTTGTAACTCTTGCATCATGGTGCTACACGTGAAATGTAGAAATTTGGTACAGTTAATTGATTGTTAAAAATATCAGTGAGTGTTAGTTTTTTTCCATCTAGATTACAGTACAGAGCTTATAGTGCATGCTGTTGCCAGATCTCTGCCATATTACGAAGTTCAGGAGGTGCACTGCTTCAGAATTTTGAGCTTTAAAATATTATATCCTTAATTACTTTAAAATAAGAAACAATTCACATAATATGCTAATATTAATTCACTATGTAAATTTGGAATGGCCACTTCATTAATAAATAATTATTTTCACATATCTTTTAATCAGTAGAGTTACTGCTGACAAAACAGAAGGTTTCTTGCATTTTAGTAGTATCTGTCTGACAAAAATGTTCTTGGAGTAGTTGATGATAATGAAATTGATCATTCAAAAGTCAAAACCAATGTATGGGAACTGAAATGTATGTATTTTTTTTGTCACTTTTATTGTCTGCTAAGAATACATTTAAAGTGGGAGATATTTATTTGGAAGTTTTTACATGCCCTCGAACAGCACAAGGCCTTTGTAGAGATATGTGGCAGAAAAGGGCGAAGGAGTCGACCACGTTCTTTGTTAAGGAACCATCCCAGCATTTGCCTGGAGTGAATTCGGAAAACAGAAATAAGGATGGTCGGAGCCAGGTATCGAACCCAGGTCCTCCCAAATGTTCTGCAGTTATGTCAACTTAGGTGTATCACTCATTTCCTCTACTTCTTTGATAATTATATCTTAAGCCAGGGATGCCACCAAGTTCATTTCCAAAATCCTGTAATTAGCATTAAAAAATCCTGTAATAATTAAAACTTACGTCTACATACTTTTCTGAAGTTTTTTAGAAGATTCTTGCTGTAGAATTTTGATAGTGAAATTAATATGTATAGCAAATTATTATAGTATTGTGAAAAATTGAGATGTTATACGGGAAACCTTTTACTGTTAATGGTTTTTACAGACTGAACTATTTTATAATCTGTTTCGGTAAAGTAGCAGTGAAACTTTCCACCCGTTTTCCTATTTGGAAAAATTTATAGAATGAGTGCGAACATGTTCAACTGACTACTTATTGTTGAAAAATTAATATATCTGCATAAGTTTAATTATGGCCTCGAATGAGACGTAGTTTGCTTGTATCATGGTGCCGCACATAAAATGTAAATACACGTATTTATTAACATAATCGCCACATGTTTTCACCAAAATTTTTGGTACAAAATATGGGGTGTAGCCATTATGAGGGGTTTTAAAAATTTTTCTTTTTTATTTATTTTGGTATAAAATAAAACACAAATTTACGTATATTTGCTTGTATATAGCATGACCTTTTCTGCAAAAATAAAGGGAAAGATTTGTAGGTTGAAAATAAGCACAAAAAAGATGAGTGAATCTCGTTAATCCATTCATGTGCGTCGCTAATTTTTATGTCAATTGTTGACAAACACAGATGTTAGAAATATCCGTTAAAACGGATAAAATCCGTTAAAACGGCAAGCCTGTCTTAAGCCTACACAAGAGTTTATATAAAACAATATGTTTACCAGTAGTATTTAAATTTTTTTACTATATGTTATGTAGTTTTTCAATACTTGAACATAAAGTTGAAGGTAATTACGAATTTTCGCCAGGCAAAACCTTAACGAAACCAGGTAAATTTTTGGCAAGGAAACAAATTAGACAACGTAGTAAAACCTTAAAAACAAACTGCGTGAGTGTTTTATCTTTATATTTGCTATAATTTAGGATTTTAAAAATAGTTGCTATACGAGTAGTAGAAATGAAGGCTCATTGTCTTAAATTTGTTTACGGGAATTATTTACTGTTTGCTTTCCTTTATGATTTCAATTTTTCATGTTAGTATGATGTACTGTGTTGGTATTGTTTCTTCCTGTTGGCGTATATGGTTTGTTTGGAATATCCTGTTTCTTCTAAAGCCTCCACTTTAATAATATGTGAAAATAAAAAAATATTGGAATAAGATCAGTACAATACTTTCGCTCCCTTTCTCGTAGCCTACTTATATTATGACTTTTTATTGTTTTGCCTTTCATACAAATGTTAATAAAAAATTACACACATGAAATTTTGTTCGAAATCAGTCACCATATACGACGAATCGCTCGGCCGCGAGACAGTGTGTGTAGGTTCACTACTGAACCAGTTTAGGACACAGGACAAAGAAAACTGCTGACAAAAGGAAGCTTGTGTCTTATTTATTAACCCTTCCACGTATAATCTTATAGTCAGCAAAGATAACGGAACATTTTTTCTCTTCAGCCAACACTTCCGAGGGACACTCGGCTGACGAGTTTGTAGGGTGAGCGCTTGGCAAGCCCATGACAATAATACACCACACATTTAATTGCTATATACAAGGGAACTGCTAAAGCTATTGAGGTGGGATTACTTTTAAAGATAGATTTAGCTCACTACGAACAACATCCTCGCTTTCATCCCCTCATGTAATTTGAATAGCAAAAAAAAGTTTCTCACTGACCAACTTTTTGATGTTTCGGTTTGTTAGAAAGCACACATAACATTAGAATAAAATTTCTTTACAAGTAACGAAAAAAAAAAAAATTGTCTTCAGATTTATTCGTTGGCGTCCAGATATATGAAATTACACACCATAAAAATCTGGATACGATTTTGCTTCTGATTCATAATATATGATGTGATATATTTAAAATTGCATGAAAACAGTACCAAGTTCAAAATATTTTTTTTTTAATTTTTTCAACCCCTTAAAATAGTGTAAATGATATCACTCGATGCACGTTTTGATGCTGTACGATATGCAAAAATTTTAAGATCAAAGTGACGTGACAATTTTAGGATTTTTTGCAACATCACCGTAACAAGGACTCACGACAGTTACCATGCATTGGAAAGAGAGAGCGCATCTCCATATAACCCTTTACTACTACAATATAAGTATTTTGGCAATTTCCATGTACAGTAGAATCCTGTCATAGCTAACACGGAAATAGCGAAAATACGGTTATAGCGAAGTCTTTTGAGGAACCATCAAAAAATTGCAAAAAAATTCCATGAAAAATGTGAATTTTATGAGTGGAAACATGTATGGTGAGTCGTGTGAAGCAGGCTTGCAGCGAGATTCGTGACCATGTGAAGCAGGCTTGCGGCGATGTACGTGACCTTGTGAAGTTAGGAGGTATTCGTTAGCTGGATGCAACCCTCGCGCTGCCACCCCTCCCCTCGCCGAACCAGCTATCTGGCACTGTCCGTGAGTCATGCTTCTGCCTGGACACATCGCTTCCCTCCCCAAACTAAGCGTGCGTTGTTCTAAAAATATAATTGTGCCCTTTATTTCCCCCACCCCTTTTCAACCAAGGTGACCGTTGGCTACGTTTCCATAGTTAATAATTGTGCTTTCAAACGTGTTTAGTTTCACATACAGCTCGCGTTTCTGATTTTAATTATTGATTACGATTTTGGATTTTGATATACGTACAGTCGAGCCATGCAAGGACGCCATCGGCTACTACAACAACGCAACTACGACAGTATTCTCAATGCCCGCCAAAAAAAAATTTTAAAAATAATTTTGAAGGAATATAATGGAAAAAGTTAACATCGCGAGCAGGAAAGATTATTTAATATACATTCATTAGAATTCAGCTATAATTAGAGGCCCGGAATTTTCGGAAATGCGAAGGAACAGTGATAAAATGGTGAAGTTATTGAGGGGGGGGGAGATAAAGAGAGGAAGGCTCCGATGCCCGACACACTGTTGTCAGGCGCTCCCAAAAAGCTTCCGCTCAGCTCACGACACGGCTATTTGGAACAAGAACTGCGTGTTCTGACTGAATAATGGCGGACATACCTATGCTGTATCTTCACTAAGAATAATTGTCGCCGGCTGTGCTATACCTGAGTGTCTCTGTCTCTCTCTCTCTCTCTCTCTCTCACACGCACACACACACACAACGCATACAGAAGAAATGCCTCTGGGAGATACGATAGCACTGTCTCCCTCGCACATGCACGCACACAACTACTCGTGCTTATCTCTGCACTCATATTTACTCCGTAGACCTTAAGTTTTTTTAGATAAGCAGCAAGGACGGCGGATGAGAGGACACATTGGTGTTACCGTCTCCTGTCAATGCATTTGCTGTTCTGATTCACTTTCATGCTCATACAGTCGGCCGTACGTGTTTTTGTCTCTTAGATTAATGGCAATTTCAACATTTACTGTACACTAATTATAAATTATAATTTAACACACTAAACGTCCCATAAACTTGAGCGAGAAGCAATAAATCCTTGCGGGCTGGCTGTTGCATTGTTAAAGCAGGGATGTTAGATTATAACTCCAAAATCGTGGTACTAACACCATAAAAAAACTGGTACTTTAAGCGAAAACTTGGTACAGGTAAAAATAATTTGCGAATGCTTACAGGCATGATAAAGACGACGTTCTAAAACAAGTCTTAAGTATTGAAAGATAAAAAATATATAAAAAATGTTTAAGGAATGCTCTTAGTTAACAGAAAATCAGAGGTTCATATCTACCACAGATGTACACAAGTATGTGTTGCCAACGCCAAACAGGCAACAGTTTGCAATAACTATATGCGCAGATTCATGCTCACAATTCAGAAGTTGTATTGCGCCAAAAAATATATTTTTTGTGTAGAAAGGTTTTGCTGAAAATATTGTTTAATGATGCATTTTAATACAATTGAATGCAAAATTCTGAAATCCTGGTACTTACGCGTACCAGGATGAAATTACAGTATCCTGGTACATGGTACAGCATCCTTAAAACTGGTACGTCTAACATCCCTGTGTTAAAGTATCGTACACACCGTCAGGAATAACGTGGGAACAAGAGTAAGTCACATTATTTTTTGTCTTGGAACGAATCTGTTTGGTCAGCTGAAGGAGAAGAAAGAAAAATGAAAAGTAAAAAAAATCACGGGTGGTGGGTCGTGTGTGAAAACGAGCATGTCTAGCTTTAGCATTGCTTTTCAACAAACTGTCTATCTAGATTTGGTAGCGCTCACGTAGGTCAGACATGTTTTCTGTTGGCATACTGCTAAAATAAAATCACAAACTTGTGACCTTGCTCAATGTTACTACTAATTGGCTTCGAACTTAACTTTGTGCCGCCTCTAAACACAGTTTCCTACTAGTGCACGAAAATAAAGCAACTACCAATGTTGGCGTCTCTTATTTTTGCTGACAAATAACACTACAATTGCCTGCCCAACGGACAAGTGAACAATTACATTCACCTGTCCAAGCTGACTTTTATGTGTCTCGGGCAAGCGCACAAACTATTCGATGCGTGCCACAGTGTGAAAGGGCACACAGAATTATCATCAGAGCATTCGTGCTAAAATAAATAAATATATAAATAAATAAACTGCTACACTCGTCAAACTGATTACATTGGTCTGCAGCAGCCGGTAGTGTAATCAATTTGACTGCCGGCACGTGCACTTTTGCCGCACGGGCGAGACACCGTTGAGGCGGCCCAGCGACAGATAACCATATACTTACATGACGCGGCAGAGATTTTGGCCCATTTTGACTTAGCGTCTAGCGAATAGTTGCACCCATACTTGTTTGGTATCATTGTGACCAGCGCATACTTACCTGTTAAAATAAACCTATATTTCCTTGAAATATCGTACTACTTTGGAATTAAATAAGATTAAAGACCGTTTTAATGCAATTTTTGGGTTTAGGGGTCAGAATCGGCCAAATTCGGCTATAGCGAAGACACTGCTATATCGAAGTTTGAACACAGAACCGTGACATTTCGCTATAACGAGACACTACTGTAATTTTGATTGTGGAGAACAAATGCATTAATTGACAAGCCTATTGAAAACACAGCACACACTGATGATGCTTGACGATGGCACACTGTGACCTGCAGGCAGCGACGGACAAACAACTTGGATCAGTGCAGCCTACCCACACTTTTACACAACAAAAAAGTTACTACTGTATTTCTTTCCCTAGTATAATGTCACACGCTTCTAGCCAATATATATATAGACCAGAAATTTATATCAGTGCCATTGACAAGCTGTGCACACACATGAACTCAAGATCAAGTGACAGAAGTTCAAAAAACCTGACACATCGATGGTGGAACATTTTCATAATTGATCTGTAGATGATTTTTGAATAAAGGTCAAGTTCAGCAGATCTCTGCATCTGCATATAAAAATAAATTGCTATATTTTTGAAAATACCTTTGGTTTTACCGACAAGGGGTGACTGGCAATGATATTATTGCTGATTGGGAGTGACGTCAAACACTTTTTATACTTCTTCCAATGATGAGAGTTTTTGTAGACATCTAAACTTTTAATATACATTCAAATGTGAATAATTTTAATGTTTTCAATTCAAAATCGTGGATAGTTCAAACTTTTCTCCTGGTCCCTTGACATTCTTATACAGTTAAGTTTTTGTTATTGCTTGATAAGAACAGCAAATGTTAGTACTAAAAGATGAAAACTGACCACATCAGAGCAAATTATAGCTCACTTGTTTTCCTATCTAAAGTACCATACAGTATTTTGTGGCTTTATTTGGTTGACACAGGACATGGCAATGGTTTCTGATGTGACTCATTCATATACAAAGGAAGATGGCCCGTAATCTGGCATAGCCAGTCATGTTCTTGTGATATCAACTACTGTAAAACAAGAAAAATAACAATGCCATTTAATGGCATTAACAGGCTAGATTCAGTACAATAAATATTTATTCACCATACAATGAAATATAAATTGTAAATTTCAACCTCCAGCACATTACATCAGAAGCTGACGACACTTATTGTTTCATGATTTGTTATTCAGTATTTTAAACACAATGCATACAGTTCAACTCCTCAGTTTTTGTTTTGCTTTGTTTAGTGTTTACATTTTTATGCTTCATTTTGCATGTTCCGCCTGCTAACACCAAATTATAGTTACTGATTCACATGAAAAATTCCGCCTGCTAACATCAAATTATAGTTACTGATTCACATGAAAAATTCCTAGATGGTCACGGTTCGATGATAGGTCCAATCAGTGCATAATTTCAAATATCTATTAAGAATTTCTTCCCAGAATTTGTGAGAGGTTGTAACAGTGTGGTTCTACTGTACAAAGTTCTTTACCTACCTCTCTCTACCAAATCTCATGATGATTACACTAACACCTCTGTTATTTACAAACAAACAAAACCATTTCTAAAACAGGTACAAAGGAAACACACGAAAAAAATTTTATACTTATTTACCCGTAATTAACAAAACAACAAAAAATTAACTTCCAGTACTTTACACACATCCATCTTATTTTTCACACTAGTATGCTGTATTCAGACAAAAAATAAAACTTACAAACTATACATCCATTATTGACATTTAAAATAAATATTTAACCATCTGGGACACAAAGTAGGGTCTCGATTTTATAAGAATAGCGATTTTATGAGGCAACTGTGGGTAATAAAAAATCTACAGAACTGCTAGTAAAATCATTATTGATTGAATTAAAACTATGTTATCTAGTTTATGGTGATAAAATATACAAGTTACTGTACAGTGTCGAAGATGTTACTTAGCATTGCCATACTAAAAACCAAAATAAATTGGGTTTACATTTTTTGGTGTCAATGAAAGGTTGCTTCACACCATTTTGGCATACTATACTAATGATCATTGACATATACTGTATTAATATTTTACTATTTTAGTTACATACATACCTTGTTTTTCAGAAAAAAAAAAAAAAAAGTTTGGAAAATAGATACTGCACTTGCAGTCTGTGCCCAGTTTTACAGTGAGGCAAAGTGGAGTTGTACAACCGTAATTCAATTATTGGGGGAGGGGGGGTGTTTATGTTTTTAACTGGAAGACATTTGTATATAGATATTAATTAATAGTGTATTTCATTCACTATTTACATTTTTTCCCCTATGAAACACTACTTAAAATGGACTGCTAGCAAAACGTTACTGTCTACAACATTTAAATTTTTTTGAGCCAAGGGAAAACATTTTAAATCGGAAGACGTTTGTCTATTAGTACAAATTATCATTTAATTAATCATCTTATTTTCTTGCAAAAGGCTACGTAAAGTATTTATTATCTACTTTACACTCATGTGAATCTCACTAATAAAAATACGTACTACGTATACTTAACAGCCGTGAGAAATCTTTCGAGCCAATGATTTATATACATATTTTTATTAGAATTATAATTTAATTGTAATTATCGTTTTTGCACCTGAGATAGACTAAACATGAAAATAACGCAACATTAGCACAACTGTTAGGTTTTTAGGTAGTCAAAATAGGTCACATTCGATTTAACAGTCATTTTCATGAACCGCAAGGCCTCTTTAAATCGGGACTCAACTTTATGTGTACATAAACTTGTATTCAAAATAAGAAACTGCAATTAAATTGAACCCATCAATTCCCCCCTCTCGATCCACCTACCTATGTAAAACTAGGAACTGCTCAGAGTCAAACATTTCTTTATTAATTTCTAATTTGAACATCATTTATACTGTCATTTTACAGAGTTAGAAGCAAATACCATTAACAATAATGGACCAAAAAAATTTATTTTGTTTACAAATATGAAAGAAGGTTAAAATTTATAATACAGATTTCGCAACATCTGTGGTACAATGCACTGTTTTACACACTTCAATAATTGATTTTTGATATAGGTTTGCTATACAAACTGACAGTATATATCATCTTACCGTCATCATCATTTACACTGGGCCAGAATTCACCATAGCAATTCATAACTTGCTCAGAAAATAACATCAACGGAGCACATACTTAACTTTCTAGTATGTACGCAGCTGATATCCAGCAACCACTTGCGAACACATAGAGAACTCTTGAATGCATCTGCATCCAACAGTCATGATTCAGTTAGACCTTAGTTTTACAACTGAAATGCCTCTTACGTAAGAAAATAAACTTCAGATAATGACACAGCTATCCTAGTATACAAAAGGACTAGTTCATAGAATTCTTGAGAGCAAAGATTTCATTTAAATTCTGAATCTATACATGTCAAACAAAAAAAAATCTATAGGTTTCCAAAACAACTTTTAAATGCTTCACATTTTCCTATTACAGCAAAACAAGTACATAAAACATTAGTTTTTTTCCTCTTCCAGAATGAAAGAAGTACTCAATTAGTCACAAGGTCCACTGGGTTGTTCTTTGCTACTGACTGATGAACTCTCAACCTTTCTGATCTTCATAATCTCTTTGGATTACACTTAACTTTGTTAAGTGTAAATGTTCGTCATCATCTTCTCTTAATACAAGATTTTGGTATGTGTCAATGTTCCACGAATGGCTATACATCACAAAAAACTGAACAGACGAAACAGCAAGGTGCATTATTTTCAGATAAATGCACACAATTACTCCTTCTTCTCGTGTACGAACTCTGAAACAAACCATTATAAAATTAATTCAAATTGACCACTGCCTGTGAATTTCAAAGTACTTACACTGAGACTAGCAAACAACTTTGTTACTTGCTCTTTATCATAATAAACAAACAACCAAACCCTGTTTCCCTCTCACTCACTCATGCACACACACACATGCATGCACATGCATTTGAACACACACGAACACGCAAACTCAATCTCTCTCTACCAGAATTTGTGTGTCAGAGTTATCAAGTTCTGTTCACTTCCTTAAATTATTTAACAGGTGCAGGACTGTGTCAAGTTAAAAGAGTTATTAACAAAAAATAGCAAAAAAAATTACAGAATTCACCTAGGTAAAATCAACGAAATAATGAAAATATTTTCACCAAAAATTTGTGGAAATTAATTAGTGAACTAACTACATACTCAACAGTGTGTGGAAGCTGTTAACAATGATATTTGGAGTGATTAGCATCTACGCCAATCGAACAGCAAAAAGGGAAAGTTCGACTTTCACTTGCACATTTTGCTTCTCACTTCTTTTACCTTGTATATGTTTTGTTTGCCTATTGTTATAATGAAAGTAGTTTAGTATTTTACCTTCATCTACAACAGTAACAGCTAAACTAGTACAAGTACTGTATGTGAGAAGTACTGCAGTTTGCGATGCAACCAAGGCAAGAACTGCAATACACTTTTAATACACAAACACAGAGCTCCTACACAAAGTAACGAATGAATGAGAATGAATATCACTGCTTCCTACCATTCTCAAACTGCTACTGTCATCACTCCCTGCTCTGAGACGACAATTTACAAGGTAAGGTGTTGGAAAATGTCAACACAAAACAAAAAGCGGGTGCATCCTACATAATTTTTAAAATATGTGTAGGTGGTACATGGATAAATATGTAGTTCTTTGCTCTGGTAGTCCATCAGTTCAGACACCTGAAATTTACTGAAACCTCTCTACCACACAGTTTACCTACAGTAGTGATTATCACTTAGGAACCTTACACTGATATACCCTTCAAGCATAATCAAAGGATGCATTGTAATTAGAGATGGTGAAAAATCGCGAGAATGTTTTCTTCCAGCGTATTCTGCAAACCAGTGAAACGTCCTGCGTCATGTATTACTAGCCAGCGGTTATGTATCACAGTCTAGTTGTTTACAGATGAATCACAGACGTCCAGTAGTAGTGCACCAGAGTTATCATTGGCCTGGTCAAAAGTGACTCGCCAGTAACGAAATAAAAGCGTCACAAATGAATACATTATATTGAAGACTAGCAAACAATCAACTTTTCCCGCAATAAATCATCATCTCTAATTATAATCAGAACCGAGGGTAACCCTTACCAGAAAAATACATACGTAACCTAACCAGGAATTGTGACTACCTGTGGCCACATACCGCTGACGAAGCTTACAACAGCTGTGATGCACCAATGACTAATTTGTGCTCTTCTGTGTTGCAATGAACAGTCATAGTAGTCTACTTTCTCTTCTGAGGTGGGATGTATCAAACTAGTGAACATGATTTAACAGTATGGAATGAGCGAAAAGCAAATTATCATGTGATATAATGAACTCAAGATGCAGTAGCGGATTTAAGGGGGGGAGGGGGGAGCGGCCCCACTAAGGACCTGATGTGTTTTTTTTTTTTTTAGTGTAGCAAATTGTCAAAATATATACAGAAGAAACATTACGTTTATACAAAGAGTAAATATCTGTAAATAATGGATACATGCACTTGGGCTCACTAATGCCTTAATATAAATACTCGTGTAATATGCACATTTTATGTGATCATAACTGCAAAATTCAATATTGTTAAACAACTTTTTTCCCTTCGCTTCAAGCTCAGTTTTATGTAACCGAGGATAGTTCTTGCTTGAGAATTTGTGTGTGCTGTGCTGGCGGGAGGATATAGTGTTTCCTGTTTTTTTCTCTTGTGTGATGTCCCTGTTGACCCTTTCTCAGCAGGAGGGTGAGTGTGTCAGATCGAATAGAGAATGGTCAGGGCTCGACCCTGTCTTAAGAACGGCCCATACCCTGAGGAAGGGGGGGGGGGGAAATGGGCGGTGTACGGACTAACTACGATGACACCAAGTCACTACTGTGCAGTAAATAAGTGATGGTTTCAAGTATATTAGTTATGAAGTGTTTTAATATTGAATACTAACTAGGAAGATAAAGAAAATAACGTGTTCATATATTTTTAGTAAACTGCAGAAACTAGAAGAAACAGGAGACGTTGATGCTGATACTGTGACACAGGTTTGTTTATATGTATTAGTTCTTTATACAGTGAAAGAAGTTTAAAGGTCTTTTAAGTGTAAAAAATTATAAAATTTAATTTGTACGAAATAGCATTAGTTTTGTATATTATGTTACTAGTGACTATAATATCATTTCAAGAACAATATTTTAGCTTGCATAGTTTTCTTATAACTGCATGTCAAAGTCAAAATTTTGATGTTAACGGGAACATATCTCGGCAAAACCATAATGAATTACTGTAGTTTAATAATTAACACTGAAATTAAATTAATGTCACTGGCTGTATGCTTACTGTTACAAAAACACGAAACAACAAAATTTGGTACTTAAAGAAACATAAAGTAAAGGATTTTTACTAGATTTTCAGAAATTTTTTAAAATTACTAAAAATTTTTATTATTATGTCCATAAATTTGAGTGAACAGCCATTGGCTCATGACATCTAATTTCAGTATACTGTAAATTGTTTAGTTTCCATAAGTCTGTTTGTATTTGTTGGGTGTATGTTCTAGTGACATGAAGTCTTTGAATGAGTAAGAAAGATATTTTGATCAGCACTTAATAGCTACTGTAGGTGTTTAGTGCTTATGATGGGTGACGTGTATGCCGCAGCACTAGAATGAAGGGGCGGGATAACTGGAAGATCCCCGAGAATATCCGTCGACCGAACCAAATTTACTTCCTAGGTCACACCTATGTTTTGTGAGTTCTGGTAGGCTATAATTTACAAAGTGGTTTTCGGGAAACTGCATCACAGAATGCAGTGTTTCTGTAATACTGTATGTAATGAAAGTTTCTAGATTCCAAAATGTTTTGGGCAACTTAGTTTGTTATTCATTAAAATTAGAGTAAGTTTTTCAAGAGCTAACACAGTAAAAAGAGCTTTGTCGAAGCAGAATCTTAAAAATTCACTTAATTTGTGGCGTCCTTAGTTCTGCGACACCATGGGCCGCTGTTATCTGCGTCTCAACGCCATCTTCAGTGGCTCGAAAACGTATGTCACAAATTCTGTCAAAAACCTAGCCATTCTCTTGTTTGGCACCAACTTCCTCGTCGCTTGCCCTGCAGGCTTTGGTTCAATTTGGCCAATCAGGAGACAGCTTCCGAAAGATGGCCCCAACCCTCGAGAACAGTAACATCCTGCCATTTTCATATTTATTACACAATTATTTAATTTCATTCAGCTGCACTTTGACAAATACCCTACATGTTTTTCTTAATGTCTAAAATTACTTCTATCGTAATTATTGTAACTATTTAACATTTGTATCTTAAAGACTATAAACTGACTTTCCTCCCCTCTCATCCGGCAGCTAGGGGGGTTACATGAGGGTGGTAGGAGGGCAAGAAGGTTCAGACACTTGCATCTGCTGTTTCCACAAAGAAAAAGTATATACATTTTTGTTTTTCCATTACTCTTATTAATTAGGGTGGAGACCACACGGCACATCACAATTTTTTTTGTCAGCACAAAGGTTTTCTTTTTTCTTACAAAAAATATCGTAAAAAATATTGCCATTTTATGAAAGCAGCATATTCAAAATTTGGTTCTGGAAATTCCCGAAATAAGCACCATTTTGCACCTATAAATACAAATTTTTCCAGGGTAGCCAAAATGATATTCAAGTTATGTTGAAACACATTCAACTGAAAATATCTAGTTACAGTAATTAAAATGATACGTATATTATTTAAACAGGTATGGCTTGTGCTCTTTATGATGATACCCAAAAAGTACATAGGTCATGTCAAAATGAACAAAAACCACACAGTGCAACTTGGCCCCCGCAACGTTAATCATTCATCTGCCGCAACTTGTCGCGGCACGCACAGCAGGTCGGAGACCGCTGCCTAGCGTGATTACATCAAACCAAATAATAACAGCTAATCACTGGAAATAATGAGATGTCTGTAAACGAAACAAGGGATTAACGAGTTCAACTATTAGTGCAAAAACAGTGATGAATTTTTTGGCCTAGAATATAACAATACCACATTTTACACTCAATTCATTTATTAAATCTTGCACAGATTACAATTATTTGCTGAACTAAACCATTTTTGGTAAAATTAATGTTGAAAATGCATGTTGTGAGGCATACTCTACCAACTCAACGTTAAGAAAACATTACGAAAGTCTGTGAAATTTATTTCCGTCTGCGATTTTCACAGCAGGGGAAAGTAAGGAAGCTGATTCCAAGTACCATCTGCCCACTGCTGTGGCTGTTAGTAAATAAGCCAGACAAGCAGTAAGGGAGCAGCTGGGGGTGATGTAGCTACATCAGGCAGATAATAAAAGTGCGCTTCACATAGTAAAAAAAATGCACACAAGCCCGCTTTACATGATGTCGCCATACATGTTTCTTCTGATAAAATCACAATTTTTCAATAAACATTTTTGCGACACTTTGTTAGTTCCTTGAAATACAGGGTTCTTACAGCAACATACAATTAAAATTCAAGGACTTTCCAAGGACTGTCTACTAATTTTTCAAGGACCACAATAAATTGCATTTGATACATGAAATTTTTATTTGAATATTTACGGTTTTATTTACAATGTTTCTAATTTTTTCTCCTCTCTCTTCAGAACTGATGAAGTTCACCAAAGATAAATAAACGAGAAATTAACTTCGACTTTAGAAACACTGTGGGAGACTTTCCACTCTACAGCATGCATTGCATGCTATGCCTCTCTCACACCCCGACACAACTTATTTTTTATACTCATGTAAATACAGCATTTCGTATAGGACACTTTTTCTTTTCTAAGCTCTTTAGTTTCTATTTTTGTCACTCTTCTCTTCCAAAAATGCTTTGCACGAAACTCTAGTTTCAGGGTACTACTTGCCATGAACACATACAAAAGAAACATTAGGAATAACAGAACATGCTGCGGCATGCCAGAAAGTATATTAATTACAGACACTGTAAACCGTTTGTTATCATCAAGTAAATTATATTACAGAAGTAATGCATTGACAAAATTTGGTTTTGTAGGAACATTATGTTACCCAAAAATTCAAGGACTGGTTTAAATCAAGGACTTTTCAATGCCTTTTAAGGACGGTCAAAGTTCCAGGACTTTCCAGGATCGTAAGAACCCTGTGAAAAGACCTTGCTATAGTAAAATTCTTGCTATTATCGTGCTCGCTACTATGATATTCTACTGTATATTGCAGTTACAGACTATCATAGTACTACTTCCTATTACAAAAATGAGTTGAAAAGCCATTTCACTGTTCAACAAAACATACAAATCAGCACATATCTGGAATGTGGCAAAGTTCACCTCGTGCTCATATTTTTGTGTCTGCTTAACTTAACCATGCACACAAAGCTAATTGTTACCATACAACATGCACTAGGCTACAATTTCACTACCAATGTAAGAAAAACTAACTAAGCAGTAATGAATAAAGGATGAATAGCTACCCAGCTGCTAGTCAGAGGTTGTACCTAACATACAAGAGTTTGATTACTCCCCGAATAGCATATTCTGGGAATAGCTATTCAGCTCTTTAATTTAGAGTTGGTAATACAAATCTTTATAAAAACATTTTATAACCAAGCCTTCTGACTAAAGAAAAGCATATACAAAATATTAGGAGTGTTGCAATAATACCTTCTTCTTCATCGGCATCCATAATGTCTGCACAGCAGATGGAGTAGCATATGAGGCTGAGGAATCCCAATGGCAGCCCAAAGAGCACGGCAGTCAGAACTGGATTTCCATGCCACATGTCTGCCAGAGATGTCCGTGTCTCAAAGTACATTCGGTAGAGTCGAACTGGCCATGAATTACCCCCAAATGTCTAAACAGAAACATATTACATTTAGAAAGCAGCTGGGCCTCAACCAATGACTTACTAAACAACATGGGGCATAAATTATAGCTTAACATGTTAGGTACATGAAAAATATACGTTTTTTAAGAAAGAACAAAAATAAAAGTGATATCCGAGAAAATACTTTTTTTCCAACTTCATGTGCAAACGTTTTGCCAGAGTAATGAGTTTATAGCAGGTGGATGGAGTTAACAGAAAGGAACAAACCTACACTTCACTAGAACTGAGATAATCAAGGTCAAAATTTTCTGTATGTACCTAAACCTGGTGTAAACAATTTTTTCTGGGCTTATATTTTTCTTCAAATATTAAGATATACAGTAGTACTTGCTCTTTTTTTTTTTTAAGATGTGAACACTGTCCGCTGGCAGTCAGTGTTTATGCGTAAGTTCTGGGATGGAGTGGTTAGGAACGGGGATTCGGCAGAAGGATCATACTCACACATCCCGCATGAACGCACTTTATTACTAACTTGTGCGTATTTTAACTGACACACTACATACTACGGCCAACATAGCTTGGCCTCTTAGCTTCAACATGACTGTCCTCACACAATGCTCAACACAATCTGCCTGCCTCTCGCACGCCTGTCCGCTGGTCATCCCAAGGGCTATAATCCCCAGTACCGTTAGTACCGCGCGTGCAGCAGAGAGCCTGCAAGACCTCCTACCTGGGTGCTCACTAGCCTGCACTACAGGCTGATAACTGCTGCCAGCGAAACATGTCTGTGGCGTATTTGTGTCCATCTCTTACAATTACCCCTTCTTACATAAAATAAGTTGAGACATCAGGCGAAACTTATTTAAGTAAGCACTTCTTACCATAATTACTCATGTGCGCAGCAAGTCCATATCATCACATTGTCTTTACCTAAGAACGACACAACATAGGACTAATGAGCAGTAACAACATATCTTCTCAACATTATGACTTCCTCGTAAATGGCACCACGCCCTAGTCGCTAGACAAAGAACTGATTTAATCACACTATTCTGTTGATGAGTTTAAAAATGACCATGGGCCCTAATCACTACACTATCACGTTCACTTTCTTCTTGTCATTGGATGTCTTCTCAAATTGTAGGGACAAGGGCGACGCACCGGTGACGATGCGGATCTTCCAACTGGATCAACAAGGTGGTGCTGAGGAGTATCCTTACTCGGACGTCCACGAGGTCTACCAAGTTGGGCTGACGTGCTGGGCTGCGGTGACAACAACTTCTTCCTTGGTCTTCCGACAGGTCAATCTATCTCAGCCTGGCTATCATAGACCAGTAGCAAGCTACTGACACATGGTTTCACACAATTGGTATGCACAACTATGGTTCTGAATGGCAATTGTAACTTAACAGTTACTGGTGACTGTACTTCAAGAATTTGATAAGGACCTTTCCTTTTCATCTCAAATTTCTTCACCTAGCTCTTCATCAACACTGGGTGGTTTAGGTAGACATACTCCCCTACCTTGTACTTCAGCAAAACTGCCTTTTTGTCGTGTTGGGCAGCTTGCTAGAGGAATGCCGTGGCATTATGCTGGCGTACTTGTTTCCATACTTCATGCAGCTTTGTTGCCAGCTCGATCACATGACTGTACCTAATCTCAGCTTGACGCATCGCCACTGCGTCCTTAAGAATATCCATGCTAAAGCTTGCCTCCCTTTTTAGGTTAACTTGTGTTTGTATTTGTAGGTTAGGCCTAAACGTAACCACGTGTTGCTGATTTTTGAGTATGTATATAATATTACGCTATTTGCACATGTTATAAATCAAGTACAATTTTTATTGTGATAATTTGTGTGTAAAAAGGACTCACATGCCTGTTGAAATATATCACGTAATATTTATTTGTTTACAGTCACTACAATGACACCAAAACCACGTGCACTGACTTTTGAATTAAGATAAATTATGCACGGAGTAGATACTTGACGTGTAAATAATGTTATTTAAAGTGCCTAAATATGTATTGTAATTATTCTGAATAAGTTTAACGGCAACACGTAGTAAAACAATAATAATGAGTGTGTTTCGTTTGCGAGGCGAGCAAAATTATGTTTTCTTGTATTGGTAACCCTGCAAAGTAGACAGCTCCAGCGGCCGAGCGGCCATTTTGAAACTACCCGCCTAACGGGACATCCACCCCCTCGGACGGGTATATAAGGCACCTCTCGCCAGCCAGAAATCAGTGTTTCCTAGGGCTCAGCTCCTACCGAGTTCTCTAGGCACTCTCCCCTTACCTTACGGGTTGTGGTGGTAGCCTGCCACCTAAGCCTTCCTACCCTCTTACCTTTGACAAACCACCTATCCGGGGTTGTGACGGTAACCTGCCACCTAAGCCCTCGCTCCTTCCTTATGGGTTGTGGCGGTAGCCTGCCACCTAAGCCCTCCTACCCAAACCTGCTCTATCTCCCGAGTGTCTGGAGACGACGTAGCGAGTCGAACACTCTAGCGCGCGGTAGCTTTGGGAACGCACCCACTTGCGCAGTTCTATCGGCCGCCATGAGGCGCGCCCGCGGTATCCGCCAGAAAGCGGAAGTAGTAGTCAGAGGCTCCCGCGAAAGTTAAACCACGTGGCAGAGTGCCAGTGTTATTAATTGTTGTAATAATTCAGTGGCGTAGTATAAATCAGTTGTTAGAAAAATTTATCATCAGTGGAGGAAGTGTTGTAATTTTGTAAATAAGGACGTAATATAAATAATCAGTGTTCAGAGGAAATTGTGATCAGGAAGAATTTGTACAATGCATTGTGAACTCGTGTAATAACTGAACGAATCAATATATACCAGTGAAACTTATTCATATTCTTTTATTTAAATTCAATGTCTGAATTAGAACTTCACAGATCTCAGGAAGAGATACTTAGCTTCGAAAGCCCCCGACAGCAAGCCGCTAAGGCAAGGCGCCTGTTAATTGCCGAACTAGTGTTGTACCCCGCTGGTCTAATTCCGGAACTCCAGAAGGTACCAGGCCCCGAGCCTACCTTACCCGAGCTCAGTGCTCAGTATAAACAACTTACGGCTCCTCAGGCCCGAGCTCGCAAACAGGTGCAGCTCAGTAAGATTCTGAAGGAGATACAGCGTAACCAACTGCCAATCTTGAGTTCGATCAAGACTCCTCCTCGGCCTGTCCTCCTACATCGCCGAATTCAGGAGATAATCGCAGAGGACCACCAGATGCCCAAGAGAGTTACACCCGTATCCGACAGAAGAAGTTGCTTAGGCAGTTGTTCTAGCAAAGATGAGTGGTCACCGACCTTTCCCCTGTAAGAAAGAAATCTGAAACCCCCTTCCTCTGCTCACGCAGAAAGTACTTAGCGTTGGCCCTACCAAGGGACACCACTCTCCCTGGGAGCGCTAGTCTTTCATTAATTCACAGGAGGAGTCTCTTCGCTCTTTCTCTAGTCAGCCAAGCCTACCGTGCCTCGCCTGTGGACCACCCTTACTACATACCTAGCCTTGAGGAAGCGGGGCAAGCTGGGATCTTGATATGGTCAAAGAGATTCAACATTGCTTTACCATGCACTGTTTCATATGGACTGAGTTTGGTGCTAGATTGAAATTTGGTGTTGTATGCAGACACTGCATATGGTAAATATGTAGCCCAGTTTATGATGACTGTTAACATAGTGACTGATCATCTATGCCATCGTACGGTGCACTCTTTCCGTATGTCCAGTTCCTTCTGGGTGTCCTGGAGTGGTGCATAATTCAGAGATCTTCAACAGCTTACAAACTTGCACCTTAAGTTCAGACATGAAGTTGGTCTCTTGATCGGAAATTACAGCATCGGGAACCCCATATTTGAAAATCCATTTGAAAACAAATGCCTTAAGTATTGTCTTTGCAGTTTCATCCCGAAGTGGTAGCATGATAAGGTATCTTGAAAAATGGTCAAAGAGGGTCAAAATGTACTTATTTCCTGCAGTAGTCTTCGGTAATGGTCCAACAATGTCCATGCCTATTCTCAGAAAAGGTTGTGTGGTTTCAGGTAACCCGACTAATGGTGCTCGTGTTTTTCCTTGCTCTGTCCGTTTGCTACATGATACACATTTCACAAAATCGACATATTCCTGATGCTTTGGCTTCCAGTACTTCTGTGCCGCTCTTTGATTAGTTGCTTTCCTGCCACTATGACATGTGTACAATGAATCATGACACTCTTTCACTACCGACTCACGCTTCGACTCTGGGACTACAATTTGTTTACCATGTTTTGTTTCCCTTAACAGTACACCATTAATGGTAGTGAATTGTGGCTGCGAAGTCCACTCTTGGCATGTCGGATCCTGTGTTTGGACTTCCTCTAGTTCTTCTTCGACACTCCCATTGGCAACACGTACCTTACGGCTAAGTGCATCTGCGTTACCATGTAGTTGACCTGGACGATGCACTACAGTATAACTGTACTCACTGAGACGAAGTGCCCACTACATAAGACGTCCACTAGAGTCCTTTAAGCATAGGAGCCATATAAAACTTGCATGATCTGTGATTATTGTGAAGGGTTTGCCATACAAATAACAATGAAAATGATTGACTCCCAAACTGTGCTCAATAATTCTTTTCCTGTCACAGAATAATTTTGTTTGGCCCTATTCAATTGCCTAGAAGCATACGCAACGGGATGCTCTTTCCCATCAACCGAGACAAAACACATCCTACAGCGACATTACTGGCTTGGCTATCGATGCATAGTTGTTGATGAAGCACCTGTAGAAGTTGGAAAGGCCAAGAAAAGACTGGAGTTCCTTGACAGTTGTTGCAGATGGATAATTTGCGACAGCCTCTAATAATTTTGGATCTGGTTTCAATCCTTCTGAGGTGATAACATGACCCAGGAATTGAACTTCAGGTACAGCAAACTTACATTTCACAAGCACGGTTGCTGGTCCATTAATGAGTCAATATGGTAAACGGACATACGTATAATCTCCAGTGGTAGGTAGTTATAAAATATGTTTTAGCCCTATCATCTGGATGAATCTCTATTTGATGACATCCTGAAGTGAGGTCAACAACAGAAAAAAATGGAACACTTCCCAAGGTTGTCAATGGTTTTTACTATGTTGGTAACAATGGGAAAGGACCATAGGGGTCATTAGGATCCCGAGGAACTATAAAGCCTGACTATAACTGTTCATTCACAAAATCTTGGACTAGTTGCTGTTGATGATGCGGTACTCTGTATGCCTTCTTAGAGATTGGTGAAGCATTACCTGTAAGAATCCTGTGCTGTACTTAGGGAGTAGCTGGAAGGTTATCTCGCTTTCTGAAAATATCTTTGAATTCAGTCAGTACTGGTTCCAGTAATCGTCTGTCCTGAGCTGACAAATGGTTTAACTTGGCTGTAAAATCTACTGTACTACAACTTTCAGATTTACTAGGGTTGCATTGTTGAATATTGTGGGTGGTACTCAAGTTCGCACTTACTCAGCCAAGTTAATCTTGAGGTCTGGTGGCATCTACAGGATCAACTGTATCACAAGGATTATATTCTCAGGTTTCAACACTCGTACTTTCACTAATTGAATGCCTGAAGGGATTTTGACATCGGCCTGACTCATATTGACAATGTCCATTGGCATCACTATGTTACCATTTACACAAGACACATGGCTGATGCTCCTGGCCGCATAACAATATTTAATATTGAGAAAATCATTTTCCAACACGGGCTCGACCAGAACATCATTGTCAACACACACTGGGAGAGCAATATTTACCTGGATTTGCTTTCCTGTGCCTGACGGCAGGTTTTCCACAGCTTTCAGATGTACAGACTCCAGTATGAGTCCAGCAGGGTGGGATGGGTTAGTTACTCCATACACACACCTTTCATACTTAGACTCACTATCAGAGGCCTTCCCTAACGCATACACTTGTTGTGATGATAAAGCTTCTGCTTTGCTACACTGACAACTGCGAGGTTAATTTTGAAGAAGTAGAGACCCAGAACGCCATCACAATGCTTACCAGATGATTTGATCACTAGCACACTTAACTTATAAGGATTTCGGCCAACCAAAATGTCTACATTACATTCTCCCAAGTTTTTCACACCTTTACCAGTCAGGCCTGTAACTGTATACCGTAGTGCAAACAGGTCCTGCACATTTTCAAACATCCCGTGCCACATTAATGAGACTTGTGCTCCTGTATCTACTAATAAGTAGCATGGTTTACCCCTAGAAGTAACTGAAAGAATTAGATCTTTAGTTTGGCCATCAGACTTTTCAGCAGAGGTTACAGGTACAACTCTTACTGGGGGGCTGGGGTTTGTGGCATCGTCAGCTCCGTCCCTGTTTAACTGCTCCTTGTTACTACTATGACCACCTCCTTGGCAGTCTCTAGAAAAATGCTGTTTACTGCCGCAAGTGCTTTTTCCTGCGCTGAGTATGCTTCTTTGCAAGTAGTGTCTGAAATAATTCATTCTAAAGCTTCCCCTGTTATACGTAACTTAGCAACTGACAACATTTCCTGATCTGTCCATTTGCAAAGTTCTGCAACTTGCTCCAACCTTGTAAAAAACACCAAAACATTATCATCGGCATGACCATGAAATACGGGGATACTTTGAACTAATGAGAAATTCCTAATATTGACAGGTGGTTGCGTGAAAATCTCATTATGCCTAGATGGAGAATATTCCGACTGAGCCTGTAGCTGATTTTGCAACGTTAAATTCTGTTCACCCAAAGCCTTCACTTGCGCCAACAGATTATTAAAGGCGGCTTGAAGGTCCATATCTTCACCTTTGATGCTTACTGCCATTATGGAAAACAATTAGAAGTACATACCTTAAATTAATTAACAGGGTCCGGATGTGGCTCAGCTGCGGTTGCTGTACACAGATATTACCTCACATAGGCACTGCTGATGCACAATCAGGTGTGTCACTCTTAAGTTCCATCTTGACACCTCTCGTCACAAAATAGTATCGCACACCCTTAAACTGCAGTCCGCCCTAGGCACGAGGAGATGGCCAGAGGTGTAGCGTGACGGGACAAAGGCCACGTTGTCATTGCAGCGTGAGTTCTGGGATGGGGTGGTCGGGAACGGGGAATCCGTGGAAGAATCATACTCACACATTCCGTGTGAACGCATTTTATTACTAACTCGTGCATATTTTAACAGACTCACTACATACTATGGCCAACATAGCTGGGTCTCTTAGCTTCAATGTGACTGTCCTCGCACAATGCTCAACACACTCTGCCTGCCTCTCGCACGCCTGTCTGCCGGTCATCCCAAGGGCTATAATCCCCAGTACCATTAGTAACGCGCATGCAGCAGAGAGCCTGAAGCCCTCCTACCTGGGTGCTCTACAGGATGACAACTGCTGCAAGCGAAACATGTCTGTGGTGTATTCGTGTCTATCAAGTACAAAGACATACTTCGAACATTCTCCCTCTACTTGATAATTAAATCACATTTGTGGGTTGGTTCTTTTCTGCTTAACTTTGTCCACTTATGATAAGCTGAACTTATCTACACTTAAATTACAAAATATGTCACTAATATTGACTTCCACAAAACATGTAGTGTTCAGAGAATGGTTCAACTTTTTGTGTATCATGCCTTCTTACTACAAACACATAAAATAGCTAATTCTTTCACCGACCCTATCAATCCTTGGCATCACAGACAGAACAGAATGTATACTGCTTCGTCTCCCAATCAACCCAGTACATTACGAGTTCACTGTGCCCATTTCAGTTCATACCATATCGATGAAGTATGTATTAAAGGCAAAGTCAAATCCTATGAACATAAAAGCACATAAACTCCAGGAATTGGATTTCTATGTAAACATATATACACCTTCCTTTGTCAAACCACAGATAATAAATAAACTCTTTGAAATATATTCATGAGAAATTTTTATTTAAAAATTCTCCTACACTTGTTTTAAAACATAAATTTAAACATTATGACAGTGGTCATGATCATTAGTGTGTATATCCTATTTGAAGTTGCATTTTGTGAATAATACACATTATTGCTCTTCACTACAAGTTAACACCATTTTATGTATCCATTTACTTTTATAAACATGACAGCATTACCTAGATTTTTTTTTTTTTGTATTCCTTGATTTACCTAATTTTGTAACATATAAAGTAGTAGAATAATTTGAAATATGATAATAACAAGGCATTTTTCTTACCGGAGCAGACTGGTTGTGGATTCGCTCTAAAAATAGAATGATTGCCTCTGGAGTCATTCGAGCTGGATCATCCTCTGGAACATGGTGATGGTTTGTTGTCGAATTGACAACCAACAGATGTGGAAGAGGAAGGTGTGACATTGCTATAGAATTAGCAAGTTCAGGACTGCCAACCCAACCAAACTGAAACCACCTTCAAAAACAAGCACTTAAATCAACAATGATACTATACTTGATGAAATTTGTAGTAAATAATCTTAATTTCCTACAGAAATTCTTTCATGTTTACTAAAAATCAGTTAGCCTAACAATACTTACACAAATATGGTACTTATTCAAAACATATTTAGTAAAAAATTGTGTAAATTTTTGTTGTTATAAATTTTGGCAATAAAATTGCAAACCTTTATACTAAGGCAAGTTTTAATTACATAACTAAGTGTCTGAATGGCGACATGTACACACAAACATTGTTATGTGAGGATAGCAGTAAACTGTATTCAGGATAAAATTGTACTTTTTTGACAGTTCTAAGGTTGTGCACAAGTGTTAATCCACTAAAATAGATCTTGATGTAATCATACGCCATCATGTGATTTTACCAGCTGTCAAGTTTTGTTCACATTACATTACATGTCAAAAGAGACTAGCGAAGCAAAATGATGTATGTAGATGTTTACACTTATCAGTTTTAAAGTGAAATGAGAAATCTGGTCTTTGACATGAAATTTTAAGTACATGTTTGCTGAATACACATTATTTACACCTTTATTAAATTATTATATTGAAGATTAAAGAAAACTTTAGGTCAAAATACATTAAACCTATTTTTAGCAACATTATTTTACTATAAATTGCTAAACGAGAGGTCATTAAAATATAATTTTAAAAAAATTTGCCACAAACATGCCTAAGCCAGTAGTTTTTAAAATAATTCACACAAAATACACTTTTTTGAATAAATATACATGGCCCTAAAATCAGCATAGTCATCATGTTTCACAAGTTTATACAGAAAGTAATTAGGTAAACTGTACTTTAGTACTGTATTCCGGCCAATGCCCAAAATCTCTGCGGTCTTTTTGGCTACCAAGCACGATTCCATTTCGCCCCTCAGTATTTTCCTACAAATATTTTGCAAAACACTGTGAATATCCTAGTGACGCTGCTTATTCGGAGCACAGTTTATTTTCCTTCATTTCCGCTTTTCAGTAACTACGCCATGCAGAGTGCAGTAACAATCAGAACAATGGCGGCACAGAATAAATAAGTAGTAACAGAAGCGACAAGACACGATTTTTATCATAATCATTTTCTCTTTGGATTGTCATGGTGTTAAAGAGTTTGTAGAAGCTTGGTAAAACTGCAGTTTAGTAGTACCTATAAAATGATCTCTGAAGAAACTGACACGTAAGTAACATCACACGTACCATTTCTAAATATTTACATGAGATACAGACAAATAACAGCATTTCTTGAAATATAAACGGTTGTTTAAACGAATGTCACAAATTCCATATGGTTTTGTTTACTTTCATGTACGCCCAGAGAACTGGTACAATAACAATGGTTAAAAAACTCCATTATGTTGATTCTAATAGAATTAGATATTACCTGATGTTGAGCCTCGAATCATCAAATTTACCACTTTTAAATATTTAGTACATATGCAAACTAAGTACAGTATCTCGAGCACTACAAAATTGTTATATGAACAAATGTGTCTAATCCACATGGTTTTATTTATAATCCTTTACGCCCTGAGAGCTTAACTGGAAGGAAAACATGTCCAGTTACTTGGCGACGTTGCGTGAACTTGGGCAACCATGTTGGATACATGACGCCATTCTTCAACAAATGTGAACTTGAAAAAGCCTTACAAATATAAAGTGGGCAGTTTAAAAGCATTTATTACCTTGTAAAAACAATTGTCAAATATTAGTATAATATACAAATTAATATATTGTAAAGTCACCTGGCCTCACAAGCCAAGGTTTCCTTTTTTTTTTTTTTCTCTCTCTTTTCAATTCTGATGATGTTTGCTTGACCCCAGTGTTAGTCTAACACCGACCACAAGGCAGCAACCAGTCACTTTGGTTTAATTTGATATTGTGTGCAGTGTGAAGTGAAGCCCCACATTTCATAAGTTTCCCGGTCAAAGTGGCAAGTCTGTCCGGCTTTCTGAGTGTAAGTGCAGAGATTTCATAATTTTAATTAAATAGTTTCTTTATTCATTATTTAGCTATAATTTCTAACATCAAGATCTGTTGATGAACTTTAGTCCTGCGAGGCTATGGAATGCCATCCTGAAGGAAGAAGCTATCAATTTTAAAACAAATTCATTTGTAAATAATCAATAATTATTGCGGTGGGCTACATAGGGATAGTGTTAGCTTGATTTTCATAATTATTAATTTATTAACATTGATCAGTCAATTTTGTCGTATAGAGTTTATAGTCTAATTTTGTTCAGCTATGTATTTCATGAATTTTATCTAAGTAACTTATTGATGTAATTTAAAGGCCATAGGGCATATTTCACATTTTCAGTTTTGTATACGTTTGATCTTTGTGGATGGCCTCAGGCGTGTGACAGCTTGATGTCTGAGGAGCACGTGAGGTTGGACAAAGGGCCTTGAATTCTGGGATTCGCCCGTTGGTAAGTTTCCGGCGATGACCGCAACGTATCACTCCGCCAGTGGCGCCTTTAGTACTATATTGCATAATTTTATGTCAATATGTTTTTTTAACGTAATCTAGAAATTTATGTATTAAGTATGCATTGTCAGGAGTAGAAGATTTTGAATTGAGAGTTCTGAGCAGCCTGTGTACAGCATAGTAATTAAAAGAGTTCCAAAGGGATATGTGCGCTGGGTTGGAGGCTATGGCACCTCTGGTCAGCCGCGCGTGCCCTGGGCTCTCCCCAGTTCTGCTTGACCCGCTGTGAGAGGAAGATGTGTCGCGACTGCGCTTGCGAGATAAGGGGTTCACCCACACGGTTGGGTGGACTGCATGATGGCGAGGGCTATGTGCCTAAGTTGAATTAGCTTAATATTTTTTTCTTTCTATTTTCATTTTATCTCTATCAATTCACCGCTTGATGGAAGTCACTGTAATTTATTTGAGTGGTGCAATACCTTTGGTACGAGTTTACAGAGGCGTTTGGGCATGATATATGTGGGTCTGAAGGAACTATTTTATTTGTAACTTTTGCAAGTGGCCTAAGTTGTAATAATTTGTCTTAGTAGCCCACCGGTGGATCATGTTTTTTTTTTTTGTTTATTTGTAATGCCAAGTAATTTTGCACCTTAGTAAATGTGCCATTCATATGAAGTCTGACTTTATTTAATTTCCAAGCTCTTGTACGCCTTCGTAACCCATGATATAACCTGAGATGAGAGTTTTCTCTCTACCGCACGTGATGCCGTGTTAGTTTGAAGAAACAGCATGAAAACGATTTTTCTGTGGTATTTTCGGGCTTAAGTACCACCACAATATATTTACATTACATCAATAATACATTCTGTACTATTTTATGTCTTCTTACTAATCGTACAACCCTGAAATACTACATGTAGCTATAAGTAAGGGCTTTGACCTTCTCAATATTTAGGACCATTACATTGGTTGCATCTGCTGTCAAATTGTACAACTTTATCCGGAATACAAAGTATCTTATAGGTACTGTATGTAATTAGTAGGCATGTGAAAATAATAACTGTACTTTGTGTTCGCAAATATATTTTAATATAGTACAAAAATTTTGAATCAAATATGAACACACATAAATAAGAACAGTTTAAAATGATATTACCTTAATTAACCATCAGAACAAATAAGAAACACAATCATTATATGCAGTATTATAAAACACAATTTATTTTCTCCAGAACTGCAACATGAAAAGTAATTATGCAATGACAATGACAGAGTCAAGCTGATGCATTAGGGACAGAGGCAAGAAGTAGGAGTATGTGCCAACTCATAGATGTCTTGGTGGTAATCAAATGTTAAATTTACTTCACTGCTGAGTACCCAGGATTGTCCAACTTACACCACATCACAATAGCAACATCTAGTGACAGCTTCTGCCTCACAGTCTGTTACCGCTGTCTCGTGGGAGGTATGGTTTGAGTCTGTCAGGTAACGTAGCATATGTGACTAAGGTACTGTATATAGCAGATATTACTCTAGTTGTGAGGGGAAGCTGGCTTGCATATCACTACCCCAGCATCTATAGTCTGTCTCATAAAAGAATTCCACTTTTTGACAGTTGTATTAGCATTTATTTTTAGAGTTGTTTCCATGAAATAAGCAGTGTTTTCCTCTGCCACAAGCGACTATCGCACCAAAATACTTAGCTGGGTCTCAAACTGTGCAATTTATCAAAATTTTAAGTAATTTCCTGCAGAAATTGCTACACATGATACCCTTCTAAACTGTCAAAAAATGTAATTCTTTCGTGAGACAGACTTATAGGTTGCACATGCAATAATAACAGCACGTGTAGACCACACATAAGCTGTCTGCATTTTGTGACTAGCAGCTAGTACATGGCTGTACACAAGCTGGACATTCTGTATTTACATCAAAATGTAGTAATTGTTTATGTGGAAATATGCTTCAAGATATAACGCTGTTCGCTGCAGCCACTGAGATTCTTCGGTTCTTTCAGTAAGTCTGTGTGCATTAAAAGAGTACAATTTACAGTTGCAGTGGACACATGTGGTATGTGTCAGTCTATTCGAGGAGTCCATGTAAGGAGCCAGTCTGCGCTGGAGTTCTTAAGGTTGTACATGTGTCCGAAGACTTGAATACATCTCAGTTTCCGAATCGTCTCATTTGTATGTTGTCTGTTTTTATTTATTGTGTCATCTGTGTTCACATACATTCATGTCTATTGTAATTTGTTTTATCATTGTCCTCATCCATATTTTGTTGCAATTATTTTGTTGTTCATCTTTTGTATTTTTTTTGTCATCTTTTCGGCGTTCAAGTGGGGAAAAATTCATAATTTTATATTTGTATAAAATAGTGTTAGTTTTGTAGACATTACTTAAGAGTACATTAACATCTAACGGAAAAAAATTAGCTCATCTAGTTTTCCCGTAATGTCACTTCAAAGTCAAAATTTGCATATTTTTACTTCATACAAAACTTGAAAACCAGTAAATATAATGAAATGG